>DWPA01007905.1:0-10043 GCA_018251375.1 Calpodes ethlius | reverse complement strand
GAATAATAATATTGGCTATGTTGTCAAATAACTATACGATAGCCTATTTAGATATATTGTAATGTATTGATTTCATTCATTGACTTCATTTTCATGAAATAGAAATGTAGACCATTATTTGAATTCCTGCTAACTCGTGAATATTTTCAAGAATTATTATTATTTTAACTCAGGATATTTAATTACTTCTCAGGGTTAGATTTATCTAATCGACTTAATGATTTAATTAATGAATTCTCAATAAACTTAGGGTTTATATGAGATAAATCAAAATAACTCGTGTGTTAATTACGAAACAAATATTTATTGCCTTAGTATAACAATATTTTCTTTAAAACTAAATAATTCCTTATGAATTTAAAACCTAATATTGATAAAGCTACGTATTAACCTAAAACAACAACTTAATAAAACTATTTTCTCTTTTAAATACGTAAATAGCAAACGTTATACATTACATGCCCGAGATTGGGTACAAATATTAATTAAGTCTAAGATGACTACTGTTCCCAAACCATACGTTTACTTATTTTTCTGTATACGCTACAATCAAATCCTTTACTTGATATATAGTTTCGGGATTTCACGTCAATTTCTATTGATCGTTAAAATATCCACAACAATCGACATTGCCATGCATTTTCCAACAGTGAACGTGAACCGAAAACAGATTTATAGCGGGCTAGTGCTAAAATGGCTAGGATTAAGTTAAGCAGTTAAAAAATCTATAAGGACCATATCGAAGGACCTTATACCAATGCCGTAGTATTTATTTTATTCATAGAAAATAATCCCTATATTAGGTACCATAAAAATGTGGCTTTGTTCCTTTACATAAAATGAATGGATTACTTTAAACCTCTACATAAATGTAAATTCATTAATAACTAAAATCATAGTTCTTCTCATGTCTAAAAATGTAAGTTAAATATCATTGATTCCATCTTATTATATCGTAAGTAGATATAAGATGAAATAATTAGTGAATTTTTTAATTGCGTATAGAGCATTTTGTTAGGTAATAAATGATAAATAATTAATTTTATAAAGGTAAACTAGAACTAAGGTTGTAATCCTCACTTATTCTAGAGGTAATAGCTTAAAAATTAAAATATCTTGTCACGTCAGAGAAAATATCAATAAAAAATCAATAACTAGAAAATTTGTTTGATTGACTGATCGCTTTCAGTAATAGCTCTTTTTAAATATGTATCTATTTCGTTTAGCTCATCACAATTAGTTGGAATATTGTTTCCATCGATTACTAATCTCACTAGTCCCGTACTTAAACCGACATTTATTTCACTCTGATATTCCAAAATTTTCAGTATCTTTCTTACTGAAAGAAGGGTTAAATTATTATAAGCCATATTCAGATAAGCTAAAGATAAGTTTCCAATACAAAATACTAAGTCACCTTTATGTTTGATATATTGCTCTTCAAATGGATCTTCAAATTCCCCAAGGATTTCTCGCGTCTTTCTTTCAGCTTCTTCTTCAACTGTTATCTCTTCTATGTTAAAAGACGGAACAGCGTGTTTTTTAAGTTTCTTGTTCCGATCAAGCTTTGGAATATGTACTGTTTGATTGACGTGACTATTACTTACTTGCACGCGTTTTTTATTTTCATTCTCAAAACGGACAATCTTTACTTCTTCCAGACATTTTTTATATGTAATTGATTTAGTTATTAAATAATCAATTTTTCTCCGTCTTTTTTCTTTAATATCATTATAAGTAATGGGAAACTCCTGAAGGTATCGAAAAATAAAAGACGCACCAGCATCTGATATTTTATTGTCAGATAGATTCAAATATGTCAAATATTGATTATACTTTAATATCTCACCAAGAGCCTTGGCTCCCTCATCCGCAATATTATTGGAAGTTAAATCTAGGAGTAACAAAGTCTTTACGGCAGGTCCTTTTAAATCTAGTTTAGCTGCAAGTTTTTTACATTGCTCGTCATCAATATTACACCGCTTCAATGATAAGTGTTTGATTTGTGATGGTCTATCCAATATAATAGAATAATCACCACCTGCTACACATGAATCGTCAAGACAAATTTCAGTTATGTTTGAATGAGGTAAAAGTTTACTTATTTCATAAATTACAATCTGACTTAGACCACCTTTTTTAATCGAAAGCTTAGAAAATCCCGTATGAAAAGGAAGACAAAGATTGAAAGCTTGAATTACTTTTCGAGGTATTACAAAAGGACATCCTACGATCGCAATTTCAACCAAACGACCACGTTTATCATAACAAGTCGTAACTGGTATAGCATCTGTAATATCTACTGTACTGGTAGCGAAGGAAATTTTTGGTATTGGTGAAATTCTCTTGCCTTCAAGATCGCTTTGAGAAAGTTTGATTTTAGCACTCCTCGATTTTGTCTTACATGACTTGGTGGAATTGCGTTTTGACAATTTAGAATCATACCCTACATATTCAGCTGCAACAAATAAGGATAAATTATAAGTAAGTTTGTTACCTGTTTGGTTCATGTAAAATGTATGTAACTTAATACTTTCTTGCCATTGAAATGCGTCTGCTATGTCATAATACATAAAAAAATGTAAAATCTTACAAATTAAGCTAACTTAATAAAAAATAACTCTTTCGTAATTTGAAGAAACAAAACAAAATTGTCAGAAAATTTTGAATACAAAAGTTTAACTGCAGCTGCGATAATATTTTTTATCTTTTATAGTAGTTGAGTAAGATCTGACTAAGACAAGACTAGAAATAAAACATGTTTTATTATTGTATTAAATGATAAAAATAAGTTTAATCCTAGTTATAATGTTTATATCTAGGATTATAATTTGCTCAAAGAAATGAAAGTATTTGTTGGCAAATTCTTACTCAATTTAAAATGTATCCATGTACAGAGTATTGTAAATGTTTGTAATTATTTTTCAGACACAATGATTATAATTTCATATTTATTATAAACCCATGTACATAAATGAGAATAAAATTATTTTCCTTATTTTGGATGCTTTGTTTGATTTAGACTGGTTACTAGTGATACTGAAAATATTTGCTTTATATTTCTCAGTATCCTATGAATATAAACTGAAGAGAGTATAGATAGATAAACTAAATTATTATTCCTAAAGAAGGATATTCGAGAAAAGTAATTGGATATAACATTTTTTCTTTAAATATTTTGCATGATTGCACTATTATATTTCAGTATATTCACTACAATTTAACGTAGGTATTTATTTTATTACATAGAACAGCAATTCAGTATATTTTAATTGTAATACGTACTCATACTACTATCTTATTTAGTATACACTAACCTTGATTCGTTCTTATTACAACAACATTTTTAGATACTTGTAATTCTAGACAGAACCATGGAATAAATGAATCAAAATCCAGTGGAGTTGGTTTTTCATTAAAGGAAATATATTTTTTTAACGAGGAATGTCGGCTTTTCAATAGTTTGTTACGACTGTCGAAAGAATGAATCCTTAGAGACTTCATATTTTATTGATCTGCAGATATTAAATTATAATTAAACCCCTTTTTAGGTAAATGGAGTATTTCAGAGAATTCACTATGCCACTGATGAAATATTTTTTTTTATATTTAATCAGATTCCACACACTACCATAAATAAAACTTAATAAATTACACCGACCTCTATAATACTAAAATATTACTAGAGTAGTAATACAGATGTCAAAGATTATAGACATAAATAATAACATATTTAAATACGTATCTATTGAGCAGTCACATCAGAATGATAACGCTCATAATAATGGATTGCTAATCCAAAAACTCCGAGATCCAAGAACTACCCCTCAAAAGTAGACACATAAGCTCTCGATTAGTGGTCTAAAAATCTGAAACTTATGATAAGCGGATGATACGACGTTATTGACACTAATTGTCATATTTTATAGTTATATTTATATGTTACCTAGAAATTTGGATGTGTTTTTAAGAGGTAAGAGACATAAGTAGTTAAAAATTATTCTCAAAATATGCGCCGCGCCGCGCCACTTTCTTAGAGATTAAAAATGGGTGGCGTAAGGCACTCCCGCATTTTTAAGTCTCATTTTCTTTTGAAAAATAACGCACATGTGATGAGTGATTGGTACTGCTCCAGAGACTAGGTAGAAATATATATTACAACTCTGATTCTCTCTAATTGCGCCCCGCAGTGAAAATATTGGGATACCCTTTTTATGAATTAATATTAAAATCGACTTATCTTATTTATTTTAATAATAACTTCAATAATAAAAACTTGCTCCTAAAAAGACAAATTGAGATAAAAAAAACTTTGTAGTAAAAAATATTTGTATTTAAAGTTCTGTTTAATACTACTAAAAGCCGCCTCCCTCCCGCATGAGGGTAGTCCTAGCATGGGCGCTAAAAAAAAAAAAAACTACTAAAATCTTAAGTATTATTAGGAAG
Organism: Calpodes ethlius; assembly: GCA_018251375.1. Classification (NCBI taxonomy): domain Eukaryota; kingdom Metazoa; phylum Arthropoda; class Insecta; order Lepidoptera; family Hesperiidae; genus Calpodes; species Calpodes ethlius. The sequence continues at coordinate 5,597 of DWPA01007905.1, read as the reverse complement.
GGTAACACCGATATCTAAACTGTCAGTCTTGTCAGTGCGGTGCGGTGATGTCATTCTTCCACTATTCTCATTTGACATAATTGTCATGCATTCGACTCATGTATGGTTGTTTTGCATTTTTTCTCATACTAGTCGTTTTTCTCAGTAGTGGTATGCAAGTTTTGAGAGAAAAGAAATAAAAACCAGCAACAACAGTGGTGTAGTGTTTGTTGTAATTTTAACGAAAGTGATTTAAAGTGACCACCTTGAAGTGTTGGTGACATAATTGTTGTCGTGTGTATTGCGTATCATGTAACTATTGTGGCTTATTTTGTGGCCTGCTGCATCTATTTTCGACTCAACGGACTTCTTTAATGTATGCTCTTTAATATTAATATATTTTCTTAATTTATATAAATTGTTACATTCACAAATATTCCAAGTTACGAAAAGGTAATGTCAAGGTTTCTCACTTTTGTTCTATTGCCTTATTGAGATGAATCTTGAGAGATGAAATTCGAATATACTTAGTCAATATAGACTTTAATAATGGTCATTTTCCTTACTAAGGATCGTTTGTCTATTTACTTTATAAAGTAGTTATCATCAATTTCTTTTACTATTTGCAATCGTTCTATGGAGTAACACTATGATGCTATTGTTAGTATTTTCTCACAGTTATCTGAGCTCTGCGGATTTCTTATAACAGATAGTGAAAGCGGTACTTAACTATATCTTAGAAACATTTGAAAAATGTTTATGACTTCTTATAAGCCTCACACATTATTGACTATATAATTAATGCTAATTATAATAAAGTCTCATTACATTTGTCATCAATTATAATATAGTTATTAGACAATAGCCAAACATTTTTTGTTCTAAACACATACATTATAATTAGTATACCTCATATATTTAATTTCATATCTGACAGTTACTACTGTATCAATGACAATAATTAAATATATATATAAATAACTAATAAGATGTACGGTAAATACTTCCATAGTGTAATTATGAGCTGCATTAACAGTGTAATGTTAAAACATCTCTTATACTATAAATATTTGTTAAAAGAAGTTAGAAATACAGATAGGACATAAAAAACCAAGTAATTAAAATCTTCTCCTTGACAACTTTCTCTTTTCCTTTTTATGTAAACACATGTATAATGTGTTTATTCGGCTTGAATATTAACTGATAAATATCTTTCAGATGGTTAAGTAAAGGACCTCAGTTAGGATGAGCTGGCTTCGAAACACGTCACTGTCTTTTGCTAGGCAGCTGTCACGGTCTCTGGACCCTCGACATGACTACGAACCGCAAGCATGCTATTCATCATTCTGCAAACATTGGCAGCAGGCCCATGATATCATACTGAAGTCACAGGTAAAGTCAAGAGTATTATAAAATATTGTGTGTCATTAAAATCGTTTTCTGATAAAGTAGAGTAACGGCTAATTGGAGAAGGCAAGGAATGTGTAAGGCTATTTTCCAGTTTAAAACCCATTTGAAATATATTATGAGTAAATTTTTGACTCCAATGTCACCTCTGCCAGGTAATTGATTGATTGTATACATGAGAAAAGTTTCACAATTGTAATATGCTATATTAGTAGTAGTCCTGTGTCCAGCAATGAATCTTCAAAGACTGATAGATAGTATTCCATATTTAAAAGACATTAAAGTATATTATATTTGCCTATCCCTGTATTATATTATATTGTATGCCCATATTCAGTAGGAATACAGATGATCTAAAAAACTTTATGTATTTAACAGCTATTGTGTCTGTATGTTACAATAAACATGATTTGATTTGAAAATCTATGAAACCGTATACTGTGTAATGGCCATTTAAGTTTCACAATTTAATTATCATATTCCATTAATAAATGTATTTTATAACTTAAAATGATTTATGTATTTATAGTATTTAAAATATGTTTAATATTTATTATTTTTCCTGATCAGGGGCAGGCTGTGAGGTACAGAAAGGTATTTATGATATATATTTATTTATTTATTTTATTATTATGTACATTATATGTATATATTGTTGTTATGTATGTATATGTTGTAGAAAGCGATATTATTTCCTCCAAATTATAGCATATTTATACAAAAATAATAAATTAGAATATTCAATTAGAAAACCTTTAAAAATATTATTCATTAATAATTAATGGCTTGCGAAAAAATGTTATAAATTTATGACGTAAATATAAATATAGTAGAAAATTGACATAGTTTTTTATAGTATCAACCTGGTTTCTACAATATATGAATATTTGCTTATTGAATGCTTTTTTACATATACAATTGAGAACTATTATCAGTATGTGGCAAGTGAGAACCAAATTACCTTAGTTAAGGTGCATGTGGTTTAATTTAGTGTGTATTGCACAAAAAATATTTTTCAGGAGTTAAAAAAAAGGGTGTGCGTAATGGTTTCAAAAGCCTTTTATAACTACATCTGTAGTTAAAAAAAAAAAAGTTTATTTTGAGTGACATTAATTAAATAGTGCATCAAACAGAAAAAAAATATATTGTCTTATACTGTTTGTAGAACTGACACCCCTAATATATTTTTAATTTACATTATTGACAATATTGTACCTACTCCATTAAAAAATCAATGGGAATAAAAATTACTTAATTCACTATCAAATTTGGTACAGTGAGTGTATACTGTATTATACAAATTTGTATGGTATGGTTTGGGACAAGTCATTTGAGCTTTGCTACTTATACTAATGATCATCATTAGCAAGGGAATTGCTTGTTTTCACTGACTATATAAAACTTGCATGGTTTGCAATCAAATCTTGGAACACTCATGAAGGGCAATCATTAAAAGTTCACTGGAAGTAAACTTACAATAGAAGTGAGTATGAATGAAGACTAGTCTTAGTAGTGAACTGGTATTAGTGCAGGTCTGTGTCCAGCAGTGGACGTCCAAAGGCTGGAATGTAAATTTGAACTTGCATTTCAACATATTCAAATATTATTATTTATATTTCCATAGCCTAGTTGGTAGTGATCCTACCTATGAAGCGAAGGGTCCTGGGTTTGATTCCTGGCTGGGCATATATTTATGTGACAGATAAATATTTATTCTCTGGACATGGTTGTTAGTGGTGTTATTTGTGTTGTCCATGCGACACAGGGAATTTTACTGTGGGTGTATGAGTTTCTTAGTGTTTATTATTGATTTAATTCCCAACCCAAAACTATCTTGCTATTTTGAATGACTTGTGTTATGCTGCCCAAGTGAAAAGTGGTTGATTTAAACAATATGCGGGTAGCTAGCTGTTTCATAATGTTTCACAGGAAGATAATTTAGTAGTAAGAGTAATGAGATTTAAAGGTCATCTTGAATTCACTCTCCTTCAACAATAGATAAGTGATATGGGGTTAGACCATTGATATATTTTGATCATGTGTTACTAAATTTATCTGCACAACAGGAGAATGTTGCTAAACATTAAAATACATATTGGACTAAATATGCAATGTAAATAAATGAATAATCTACTTCCTTATAGTATGATATATTATGCTTGAAATATACTCTAGTTCTTCCCAGTTATAATGCAATGATAATGTGTTCCTATCTTGCTCGTATTTGGAAAAACAAGGATGTAAAAGAATATTCTGGGAGATAAAGATTCAAATTTTTAAGCAATATTGATGCTTATTTTATATAAAATTGAGTAGATGATATGTTTGGTATGTGCCCTTCAGTTTATATATTTTAGGAGATTTTAGAAGTTTTGTATTTTCTGTTCTATTCTAAATCTACCATAAAACAATTTTGGCATTCAACTGTAAGGAATATAAGCATTCCGTTTCAGACGTGTACTATTAAAAAAAACATTTGTTAAGTTTGATAATTCATTTACAATGTCCATATTCCATTTGGGCTTGTCTGCTTATTATTGATATTGAAGAAATTGTGTATGCAGTGTGCCTGGTGTACTTCATGTTTTGTTACAACTCAGGGAAGTTATGTAAACAGCTTAAAAAATACCATCCATAAATTTAATATTACACACGAAAATCAGTATGGAATGCCTTGTTCAACCTCAACAGGCTTCTTACTGATGCTAGAAACATTATTTGATGCATGGCAGAATTTTTACCACCTAGATCCATTGCTGTTACCTATTTAGTAATCTGATGCAGTTAAGATGGCCTCTTAAGTTAAGTGGATTACACGGTGTTGGTAGTTTGTGATGTTTTAATTATGTATGTCCATGCCACCTGGGATAGGGGGAATCCCAATGTGGAGGTGAGTTTTAAGCGTAATAAATTAAAATCAGTTGTATGGGAAAGTTAGGCTGAGATTCCACCAGAGATTTGAGATGCAATGAGGCGGCGTGCGAGGATAAAAGTCCACCAATACAATTACGCTACGCAGTAACGTTACCCTAATATGATATAATCGTACAGATTAGATGTGTTACGCAATGCTATAATATTTCCTCGCGCACCACCTCGCTACCTCTTCCAGTGGAATCCCAGCCTGAGAATAGCTGTGAATATTCTGCTGAATACTTATCTATGTACATTTTTTTAGCCGCAACACCTCCACGACGATGTCCTCGGAGTGGTCAATCACCTGGAACAGCTGGCGACGCTGCTGGTGCTGGAGGCGCGCGCCAGGGAGATCCACCATCTGGCCAACCCTGCCGCCTGTCTGGAGTACTTACTGAGCGAAAACCTGCTGGATAAGCTGTACGAATGGGCTATGTGCACCGGAAAGTGAGTACTTTATAATTTTCCGTTTATAGTTGTTTTCTGGATTGGACGCCTTCAATTTGCTTTATTTTATTTATTATCCATTGAATGACTATCCATTTACAATCCATGATCCATGATCCACTCCAATTTTAGTGGATGATTCATGATAGTACTAATACTACTACTACTACGTACTACTTAGTACTACTGACTTAGTCTTACGTAATTCAGTCAAGTGCCGCGAAGTGAAATTTTAAGCTTGTGTAGGTATTCCTATCTGATTGTAATGTGAATGTATTAGAGCGATATCCAAAAGTGACACATAAATATTTTATCGGAGATATATTTTTACGTTGATTATCGTTACCTAAGTTTATCTCGTGGATAGTCGCCTCGCTTTATCATAATTATGTGCATCATTATCTATTTCTGTGACTTTAAGTCTTAAGTTAAGACTTTAAGTCGTTATTAATGGCGTGGCCTGGCTTTGTCTGGGTTTAACAGTTGTCTGTCTATCTTATAGCCAATGGTACTGCGTTGGTTCGTATAATTGGCGATTTATAATTATAAAATGTATAATTGTGAGTTATCCTTAGATGATAGATATATCGGGGACTTATTTATAGATTGTTTGATTGTAAAATGATTCACTCATACCGTGTTTTCGTGTAACTTGAGTTGTTTACGTAGCTCAAGTGGTCAGTTTGCAATACGTACAGGTATTCCCATTCAGTTAACGAGCATCATCATGTCTCTCACTAATTCATTCGATATAATATACCTTTCGAACGATGACAGATTTTTTCAATTAGGTAATTTTCGGGAAAGTTTTGTGCGGATTACAAGTTAATTATCACTTGCTTCGCTAA
>DWPA01007904.1:0-10043 GCA_018251375.1 Calpodes ethlius | reverse complement strand
GGGGACGCCCGAACCCCCCCGGAGATCGCCACCTGGTCCCCTCATCCGGTCGCCAACCGGCATGGTGGAGCCACCCCACTACTAGACTGGTCTGTATCGTAGTTGCACTAGCAATAATTATACGAAAAAAATAGACATAAAAAATGATGTTACCATGACATCTCTTACCGATTATCCTGAACGAATACAGCTTCTGCATACACAGCAAGTTAATATATAATCATAATATATAATAAAAGCAACGTACCAAATCCTTCAAGAAGTCGAAGCGAGACTCCGCCAAAATGCATTGTTTGACGTGCGACGGGCTCAGGGTCTTGGCGTTTCTTGAGAGCGTCACCTGCATCGCCTTGCTAAGGAGAGACTCCACGAACAGTTCTAGCGTTCGAGGTGATAGGGTAATCTGAGTTAAGGATCTCTACCCTCCGATGGAAATAGATGATAACATTTAATTAAAAATCTAACTGCAAGACAAGTTCTCTCAGTAACTTAACTAACTGAAGAACCTTGCTCCTAGAGGCAATGACCTAGGACAACACAACGTTTCGTCGAATAAACTCACTCGTGGACGACTAATCGCCTGCCTTTTTTGACCGTAAACGGGCGCACTAAAATTCAAGCAAAAAACGTGTTTTTGTGATACTGAGTGAACTTAGTTTAGTTTATTTTGGACACATTTATCAGGTTACGTAAGCATAAATTTAGTGTTATTGTTAAACAGAAGACGGTTGTAGTATTAAAGTACATGCTATAGGTATTATATTCTGTTGAAGTATGATAAGTAAAATAAATAATGTTCTGTCGTGCACATTATTTTAAAAACTTTTATTGAAATTGCAATGCTGAAAAATTTGTAAACTGAATAACAACCTCCTACTCTTATCCTACGAGGCAGTGACAGTCTAGTGGTTCAAACGTTGGTTTCAAGTACGTGGGGACGTGAGTTCGAATCCTGCACGCGGTTCTAATTTTCAAAATGATGAGCGTATTACAAGTTAATTTAACACTTGCTACGATGAAGGAAAGCATCGTGAGGAAACTTGCACACACCCGAGAGGTCTCCATAATATTCTTGAAGGTGTGTGAAGTCTGCCAATCTTGACCACATTGTTAGAGGAGACCCGAGCCCAACAGTGGGACACTTATGGCTTGTGATGATTATTCGATATATTATTTTCAGAAATAAATGTATTTATAACTCATATTGTATATAAAATTTAGTTAACTATAATATAACTAAGAGTTCATCGAGCGTGCATTAAAAAACGGGTACAGTAGATCACCCTTCACGTATTAACATATAGATTAATTTTATTTTATGAGAATTAATGATCTATACTGCATTATTTTAGTTACGACCAAAAGCAATGTCAATTAACTAAGACATTTTTGTTATCGTAATTTGTCTTTTTTATTCTAATAGTTTATTTTATTCGTAGGATTTGACCGCCTTTTTATAACAGTTGAACCACTGGAAGATACTTGCCCGTTGAAATTACAATTTAATGTTACGCTGAGTTCACACGGGAATACACACGAATAAGCTTTTTTCTGACGATATACAATCTACGTTCGATCCCAGTGCCATCGGAAAGTGTATGAAAACGCAAAAATGTTCACACAGCGTCCGCGCGCGCATTATCCATCGTCGGTCAAACGTTGATAAATACGTCAAGATGTACACCAAATAATCGCGTTAAAGAGTTAATTATAAGCCTTAATTATAACACTTAAAATTATTTTATAATGCGTGACATTTTCGAATATAAAAAAATAGTTTTTACATTCACAAGTGTTATCCAAGGTAACAAAACGATTATGCAAATTCTTTATTGCAATGAACCAGCTGATTACATACAGACTGTTTTTGAAGAAAATTATCAAAAATAATTTTAATAACACAGTGGTTGGAGCTGGACAAAAAAAATATCCATATTATGTATAAGTAGGCATTTTCTAAGTAACTATTAAATTTATTAACATCCTAAGGCTAGTAATTAAATTATAATATACGAGTAATTAGAATAAATAATTACGCAGTATATAAGTATTTCTAATAATTACATTTTTTTTAATATTTAAATATTAATATATCTCCACATGTATTAAGTTAGTTTTATAAAAAAGTTTAAGTGTGATTATTTGTTTGTTTGTCTTTTCACGGTGCAACGGAGCGTCGGTACGATATTATTTTTGGTTATTTTTGGTCGGAAACAGGAAGAGTACCATACGCTATTTTTTACCACAAAAAACATCAATTTTTTTTTGGGAAGATCCATTATAATCTATATTTCACTCAAATAAAAGAAATAGAACAACAAAACGTTGCTTAGCAACCAGTGATAGAAAGGCATCGACAATCTTTTTACTGCCCTTTTATCCCACGCGGGTGAAGCCGCGGGCAATATCTAGTTTTAATATAAAATAGTTACAAACCACCTTGTTTAACTTTATACACTAGGGGACTACTACGGGACGTAATTATGCCTCATTGTGTCCTCATTGGTTGGATTATCCATCTACGCTTAAATCCAGATAAGACGGATTGTAACTAATCTTGTCACAAGTTCTTATTATAATTTCGTTGTTATTCATTAATAGTTCATATTAAAAAAAAAACTAAAAACCGGCCTTTACGCTTACCTAGTGTGCAAAAATGGTAACTCTGCTGTAACTGAGGAGTTTCCTCGTCTGGAGCCAACCCTGATAGTAATATCAGGTCAGGCTCATCATAAACATGCATTGTCATCGGAAATAAAGCAAAATGTAAAAAAATAATTACATAGGATAAGAGGACCAGTGCGTTCATCAGAGATCACAGAGCCTCATATGTACCGAATGATAGCCGAAGGGGTTTTAGTAGGTAAAAATAATATTAAACCGTTAAAAAAAAGGATAAGAGGAAGTTGTTATAATTTAACTTGTAAAATTTGATCCAACATAATAAGTAACATAGCCAGTTTAAGAAAAGCTTTTAGAAAAAAATTCTTGTGTTACGAACAAGATAATGGAGATTCAACTTTCGTAATTGTTTTACAGAATTATAAATTTGTTAGGTTGATATTATTATAGTTATTTAAAAAAAAAGCTCTTATTTTTCTTTAATCTCAATATTAGATAACTAGTCTAGGGGTGGTAAAAGTTTTTAGAACTTATTAACTATTTCCTACAATTGTCATTAATGATTAATCAAATTTCGACACTAAGAGATGTTTACAAACTGAAATAAATTCGAACTCAGTTAAAAAATATGTCATCAAATTCTACGAATAATAATTTAATTACGATAATTTTGTTGATTTTAAAAGATGAAAAATTAATAATGTATTAAAATAATTATAAACACCGTACGGGGTACTCACGCGATTCAAAATTACTTGATTGACGTCACATTGTCAGCGACTAACAGTGCGAATCGGTTAATATATGTAAAATGTTTAAAATAAATAATAAACATAGCTTACCCAGATACATAATTCATTAAATATTACAGTTTCCACTTCACATTGTTGCTTCCTAACGAGCTACCTCTTTCAAGTATAAGATAGAATAAGGCCAAACTTAATGGCTAATAGCTAATAATGCCTTGTTTTTGGCATTTATTCATCAATTTATGCAATAAAAATCTATGTGCGCCACGGCCCATTTTTATCTTTGGTGGTACGACAGTCAATAGGCTAATATCGCGCGTCTTTGAGCGAGGGACGGATCTTTTCCCTTAGGACTAACGATGTAACTTTTCATGGGTATACCTACTTAACCAACCGATGAAGTGGTAAGTAGAGTAAATCTAAATAATAAAATAGTTTTAGGGTGGTTACACCTCATACATGAGGTATAGTTATACCTAAATATGTCCAATAACTAACTTAGATTTCGTTCAACTTTTCATTCCTCTTATAACACGATATTTAGTCTAATCCACCCTAAGTCATCCTTATTAACACGTAGTAGCTGTGCAGGTATTTGTGATTACCAATGCACTACGTATATTTTTTTAAAGCTCTTAAGTATGGAGATTGCATACATTTTTCTACTGTTTTTGATCTTACGATTACGTCATTTTCCCGCACTAGGATTTACAGAGGGCTTAAAGAATGCAATAAAAATAGATATCAACGAAAATGTTTAATTTAAAGTAGCGTTGAGTAACGCGCTATTTAGAGTACGATGACAGAAACACTGCGTAAATTTATAAAGGATGATGACAGTGGCTTATGTAACTAACTAAGTTTACATGGTACCTATATGGTATCAGATAAAAATACAATTCGACTTGTTATGGAATAAAAATAATCAAAAAATGTAATCAAATATGATTGACATATTACTAGGAGTAGTCGGTCTGTTTTGGCAGACCCAATCAAGAAAGATGGATGTATTTTTTTATAAATTGTAAAACCGAGAATCAACTTGTAAAAAAGTAAAATCAGATAAAAATGAAGTTTTAAAAATGCCAGATAACTGATGTCAGTTCACTAACTGTTAACATTTTTTTTCTTAAAACAGTAAAGACTAAGGTGGGCTTCTAATTGTATAAATGTTTCATGAACAAATCTCGTTAAACAACCTTTTAACTTTCACCTAAGAACTTAGGGAGTATTTTGACACTTATAAAAATGACACATACCTTACTTTTCTAAGATATTATATTCATAACAATATATTAACATTTGGTTTTATCATATATAAACAAGACTGCAACCACTATATTGAAATATTCAAATAGCTCGAGTCAACACAGCTTATACGCAAAGGTAACTACTTCAAATTTAGACGAATATATAAATGACAAGATGACGAGATGACAACATGAATGACGAATATATATATGATAAGAGCAATTTGAACTAAATTTACCAAACAGTATTGTGGAGATTAGAAGTTAATTCAAAAACACTTTGGTAGACTAGTAACCCACGACAGGAAATGTCAGTCTGGTGGCTAGTGTCTGCTTATCCAAAAAAATAAACTTAGTTTTTTAGATACAATTAAATAATTAATATTATATAATTTAAGGATGTAATGGGAAGTTTCTCTCGTCATTTCTTATCCTCCATGACAAAGCATGTTACCAAAGTGGTGGCAGAATCAAAACATTGACATGCATAAATGAGTCAGTGAAACATACATATGTTTGATTAAATAATATTTGAATAGCTAAATAGCGATGACTCATAAAAATATTATGTATGCCTAACTTTTCAGATGAAAAGATAAATCGCTCTGATAGTTATTTATGGAACAGTCTTGAATTCAAATACGCATTTGCAATTTAAATGGCAGTACCCCACACTGGAATATTGGACAAAATATTTCAGAAATGTATTAGTATATTCACAAATGTTCCATCATTCTCACTGCATAAGATTACAATAAGTTTTACTGGAATAAAATTTTTACTCAGTACTATATTATTGTACTATATATATCATTGATTAACCAATGACCAATACTCGTTCTCGCTTATCACAAAATCTGGCAAACTAATTTAAATGCCATTTCACTGATGTATTGAAGCAATGTTGTGTTTATGTGTGTGTTTTATTTCCATAGATTCACATATTTTATATGCTTATATAAAGTTAAAGAACTTTAAAAACATTTTCTCAATTGTGATAACTATGCGCTTAGTACCTACTGAGACATAAGTTGCGGAAGCCATTGCTGAAGCGAAGCAAGAGTGATTACTTCATAAACGTTAGGTAGGCAAGTTTGACAAGCAACTTCTTAAAAATAATACTGTGTGAATATCATATCATTTAGTGAGAACTGAAATGATCATTGCGACACCTACAAGTAGGCACTGGATAAGTACCAATGAATTCACTGCATATTAGTATCTAAGTGGTTAGTTAGTAAATATGGCAAGTATTTTATTACCAGTCCACTACTAATTGTAGCTGATCTTTTTATAATATTATTTACTATATGTATATTATTTAACCATAATATTATTAAATATATACTACTTGTCAAATTAAGTAATTTATTAGGTACTTAATTTGTTTCACTGCTCTTAAAGAAAATGCTATATCTGTACATATGATTTTTATATGAATACTATAATGACCATTGTTCAGATACCATATAGTGAGTTGAATCATAGAAATCAGACAGATTTCTTACTTCAAACAGGCTATAGTATTGTTTAAGTAACTGTCTTCTTATGTCTGTTCCCAATGTATTAAAGAGTATTATAGAGTACCAATCAAAGGACTCGTTGTTAAGTTTATTTATAGTTTTTTTTTTGGTAAGTTATATTGTTTCTCTGTTAGGATCGTTAACCATTACGAAAAAAATTAATAATTTAAATAAACCATTAGAGATAACTAATAGATGAACAGAGTAATAAAAACAAAGCAGCCAAACAAAAAACAAAGACAAACATATACTCACGATATTCATGACGCAGTTATCAATCTGCGCGTGCCCACATGAATAATGTAGGACGGAGGCACAAGAGAGGTCCATAGGAACCTTTTCGGGCTACATATAGCGTTTCAAATGCATCTTAACACCAATGTCTAGACTCGCTTACGATTGATTGAGATTAATTGGACTGTCAATTAAAAAGGATATAAATTATGATTGGTACAGCCTGCGCCACTTTTCCCACTTCCTCGTCAGTCTGCATGATCTTCTTGATTCTTCCCTACAAGCAGACAATATCATCATATCACCAATATCACGAATTTATTGACGAAAACAACACCAGTTACGATGTTATTGTGAGCGTCTCACACCAAATTTCAACTTACAGCTGGAAACCTTGCATTGTATTTTCTCTTCTTTGACGGCATGATGGCGATCCGTTCACTTTAGCACTTAATAACGATTAAAATTAGCTCACTTCGCCATCAGCCAGTGATACTTCTCGCGCATTTTTGAGGTTATAAAAGAGAGACGTTCGCAGCCTACTTCATTTATATACTAATTTGACAGCTGTTCCACCTCTTTTTACATTTTACTTGCAAACTATAATAACTGATTGTCTCATTACTACATTTAACTGCCAAATAAATGTAGATACAATTTCCAGGTGATATTCTTAGTAATGCATTGTTATTTTATTTTATACTTTTTAAATAAAATTAAAATATCATTAACTTCTTTAACTATTTTTGTTACTTTTAACATACTCTGTATAACTACCGACAATCGGATCGTAAGATCGAAACATTTCTTTTTAAATTTCTATTTTTGTAATTCTATAAGTTTTTTTTCTGATGTATTTCTTTAATTTTTTGTCCGACTACTGAAAAAGTACAAATACTATGATTATATTTTCTTAGTGTTTGAATAAAGCCGAGAAACAAATTATACCCACTTTTTGTCTAGGATGGTTACAAAAACTAGAACAAAAAATTTACTTTAGCATTTTTTTGGTTTCAATGTTTCCCCGCGTCAACTTACATTTTTTTTAGAGCGTGCTGTGGACTTATGGATTGACGGACATAACAAAAGAGCATCGTTTTAAAAATAAATTAATTCTCGTTTTAACGTTTCTTGCATATTTCTTATAAATAATACACATAAATAAGTCTGATCTTGCAAATAAAATGAATAATAATTATTCTAGAATTAGAAGATACGTTCGTTTCACAAAGCGAAGAAAAAGAAAATAATTACAACAAAAGGTTAAGATATTTATTAAATAATAATTATATTCTCATAAAACTAAATCGGAGAATCCGGCTCGATCCGGTTGTATAATATTGTGATTACAGAGTACCTGTTGTCGTTAAAACAAGTGTATCTATAATTTGTTACCTATATTAGTACGTCACTGTCAATCATTGCCAAATTTCTCAAACAAGTTTTAGCTATTCTGTGAACAAGTCACGCTGTCAAACTAAATTATATTTGTCAAGTGACAAGTCAATTGTTAACTAAAATGGCGTCGTTAACAAGGTGTGTTGAATATAAATTTGTGTTATTTATATATAATTTTATCATGATAAGACCTTAATTTTATAAAATTCCTTAATAGTATTGCAGTTTAAAAGTATTAATAATATGAATTTATTTTACTCTCAAATTCTTTGATATATTAGTGTCCATGAGTATACAAACGTTCGACTTGCAATTTGTTCCAAATTGCGAGATTTTAAGCAAGCGTAACTCACAGTATTGTAACGTTGTATTAGTAATCGATACTGTCGAGTATTAGACATTATTGTTCCCAAGGAAGCAGTTTATGTTTTATTAAATATGCGCTTGCAGTCTGCTACCAGCTCCGGTGCAGCAAGTATGGGACCGAGATGACGAGCGCCAGGCACAGCGAGTGGGTAGCGCACTTGTAGTTTCACAGACAAGTGTTCCCCCTTATGGCCAGAGAAAAGGTTGGGTGCCAAGAGCAGAAGAAGATTTTGGAGGTATGTGAACATGGTGAAATAGCATGGAATTTAACTTTTGTAGATTTATCTCTAACCATATCTGAAATATTATATTGATTTTGGTATCAACATTTAAGTACATATCCTAAAGATACTTAAAAACTTCACAGTAAATTATGAAAAGCATCAAATTTTCATTATTTCTAAAAATTATAGGCTATCCCAATTTTAAAACAAAGTGAGATGGATGAGTTTTGTTTCAGATTTATTTAATATATATTTCAATAATTTCATTTTTGTTGTTGTGATGACAATAATAGAGTTAAACATTAATTCTAGATGGAGGTGCATTTCCTGAAATTCATGTTGCCCAATACCCTTTGGGTATGGGTGCAAGGGGCAAGGAAAGTACATCCAATGCCCTGGCTGTGCAGCTGGATGAGTCTGGACGAGTCAAATATTCTGCTATTGCTCGACAGGGGCACAGTGCTGATAAGGTATTACATTTTAGCTGGTTATCACATTTTAGCATTTTTACATTATCAGATTTTTTTTTAATCTGGGTTCTCTATATAATTCATAAAGGGAAACTGTTTTACTTGCTTAATTAGTTCAAACATTTTGTATATCTCTTCATATTATGTAACATATAAATAATTTAAATCTGTTTTTGAAATCTACATCAATATTGTATAATTTTAGTTAACAAAGCATTTTAACTGTAATGTTTATGTTATTAGATCATTTACTCAAAGCTGACGGATCTCCTGCCTTCGGAAGTGCTTGCTGAAGATGATCCATCTCTGCAGAAGCCTAGTGAGGATGACATCCAGGATATCACAGAAAAAACTAAACTGGCCTTGGAGAAACTCACCAATGCTAAAATATCTGCAGCGTTACCTGTGAAGGCTGCACCGAAGGCCGTAAGTTGACTGTTTATTTTTTTAATCTATGTTATGTTTTGTTTATTAGTATTTGGATATGCAGTCTATAGTGTAAAGAGGTTTGATATAAAATAATATTATTGGTCATATAACAATTTATACTTAAACACTCACCTTAAAAGTTATTTCATCTGTAGATTGGTGTCTCCAAAGACATGGCTAAGGATTGGAACAATATCTAGCAAGTGCGTTGATAGTGTGCAAAATTTTCAGGCACCAGCACAGTACATACGGTACACTCCAGCTCAGCAGGGTGGTGCCTTTAATTCTGGAGCGAAGCAAAGGGTTATCAGGTATGTGGTAACATTAGTGAACATTAAAAACGTGTTTATACTTGACTTCTGTTTTTACACACAAGATTATTTGTATATTGCGAGTAAATTATATACTATTTCTAAAAAATATTTTTTAAAACAGTTCTTGGTTAATTTTGTTTTGGTTTTGTCGTAAATAATCAAATATTGTCTGTAAGCAGACTTGCTTTATGTCTTATTTATATTACAAAGTATAAAATCAATTGACACATGACAAAAAAAACTTATACAAGTAATTTGACTGTTTGAATCAGCATTGGGTTATTACGTCAAATTATTGTTACTACATAACCTAAATGAAAACACCAGAAATCAATCAAATATAAAAGTTTTAAAAATAATCTAATAACAAAATCTTTTCAAAAATTTTACCCATATCATTTATAAGCAGGTAATGATTAAAGTATGGATAATTAGAATGGTAGAAGCACAGTCGGACCCGATCG
>DWPA01007903.1:0-10043 GCA_018251375.1 Calpodes ethlius | reverse complement strand
GAGCGTTTATTATTCTTGTTATAAGGATGTCGGAGAGATATTGTTGAGTTGAGTCGTTATTAGGAGAAAATTAAATAAAATCTGTGAAGTCCACCATGCCGTTTTACTTTCCATAAGTCTAGATATATGTCATCATCACAACACATAACTGTCCCACTGCTGTGATCGGGTCTCCTCTCACAGTGTGAGGGCTATAGGCCATAGTCTACCCCACTGGCCAAGTGCGGCTTGTTAGACTTCAAACACCTTTGAAAACATTATGGAGGACTCTCATGTGTACAGATTTCCTCACGATGTTTTTCTTCACCGAAGCAAGTGATAATTAACTTGTAATATACACATACATTTTTGAAAATTAGAGATGCGTGCTTTCAAACTCACACGCCCATCTTAGGGAAATCAACGTTCGAACCACAAGGCTATCACTGCTAAATAAATGTATGGTAATATATTTTATTGAAAATTGCCCTTTAACTAACAGTTCAACATCAACATTCTTTCTTTTCTTATTTTATAAGAAATTGCTGGGAGTTAAGTCAGGTTTGTTTCTATCAGTTTTAATAACAGATACTTCTATAAACAATTCCTTTTAATAACAATTACATTTTGAAAAGCCTTATATAAACAACAGTTCACCGAGTTTTATCAAAACGCCAAACGCCTACATAATCTTATCCAAATTGAAACCGTTAAGATACCTCGCTTTAAAACATTGTTTCATAAAACATTTCTGAAACGATTAAAGCGGTATTCTCCGCTAAATATCGCAGCACTGCAAAATTGCACAGCTCATTTTGGTATTTAAATAAGTAATCGCTGTTTTCTGTTGGCTCCGAGAGAGGAGTTCTGTTTACCCAACACGGAGCCTAAGCTAATGTCAAATACTGCACCATTTACGAGTTTCACCGTGGATATTAATTTAAAGGGTTAAATAAACAAGCAATGGAAAAGTATCAATTACAAATTGTCAGTGACATTAAAAATAAATAAAGGATTCATTATGTAATGAGAATTTTATACTCGGTTTTCAATATTTTTAATGGCTTAGTTGATCCCTCAATGTTGCACGTCAGGAAATCTAACCCTTAAATTTTTATACTTAAATTGTATTCTCATTTTAATAAATTAATTTTGTTGTAGAAACATTGAACTATTTCTAATATTAAGACTAGTCTTATATGTCATATTCCATTAAAATCGGTTCAATAATAACTCCTCCATAAAATACTGGTGTCACGTTGCAGAATATACTCTAAGTCTTCTCGTTCTTCTTCTAGTGTCTCTTCATAGATCTTTATCCTGTGGTCGGCCATAAATGTGTTGAAGCCAAATTGACTAACCCTTACCATAGTTGATAGTGTTCGTAGTTATATGATTCCTATTGGGGTATTTTTTATGCTCCAAGTAAATTTTCGTCAAATTATCATGACTGTGTTTTATATCTCATTTTATTTACATTTGGTATGCCAATAATCTTTATTTATTTTTAATTCTCTAGGGACTCTGTAAGTATGTAGCGTGATGACTTGATTTATCCCAATTTAATTACCGAATAAACAACTTTTGGTAAACAGAATTAATCGAAGCAGATTTCGAGACTAATCGATAATAAAATTGCTCGGTGATTACGTAACGTGTGCACAGGACAACAATCGATGATCGAATGACCGAATCAGCATCTATCTCCCTTTTTTATACCGTTTGTGCATGAAATGCTAATAGGCCCTGCACGTGTTTGTTCACATTTGCAAATGCGGGCAGGCGCCATCATTTTCAACTGCAATGAGGTTAGGTGCCGACAAGTATATAATTGTGTTTTTTTTTAAAGTGTGTAATAATAGTGTATAATTTCCATTTCTGATTTTATTTCACTTTTTAAATAAGGTGTTCGAAGTTTTCAAAGTTCAGCATACTTACAATGCAAATTGAAATACAAGAGTCGCTTCAACGTTCAGCTCTGTCTTGTTCAAGAATATACTCTGTAAGTTTACGTTGTATAAATTTATTCTATCTATGTGATTACGTGTGTGTGAAAAATGTTTATTATTATTTTCAAATAAGTTATTAAATCGAAACTATTATAATATCTTAATTTTACTTGGTCATACTATATAGATGGAAATAAATACATACATTGTTTGTTATAGTAATAAATATGTTTAGCTACTAAATCTAGTGTAGTTTAGTAATAGTGGGTCGTATGCTCATGCTATATTAATGCCATAGTGTGCTATAGCAGTGATAGCCAAGGGGTTCGAACGTTGGTTTCCCGAACGTGGGGCTTGAGTTCGAATCACGTACGCTGATATCGAATCTCTAATTTTCAACGAGTTATATGCGTATTATTTACTGCAGTGAAGGAAAACTCTATGAGAAAACCAGCACAGCTGTGAATTTTCTGTAATGTTCTCGAAGGTGTGTGAAGTCGGTCAATCCGCACTTAACTAGCGTGGTGGACTATAGCTTGTACCCCTCACATTATGGGACCTGAGCTCAACTGACGGTCGATTTTGAAAATAACATATATATTATACTGCTATAATAATTGAATATCGACTACCTAGGTATATTATGAGAGAAGAAAATTATTTGAATACAGTAAACTTAAAAATTCCTCTTACAACATTGTTTTTTTTATATAGATTATGTGCTAAAGATGATTACAGCAACAAATGAAAAGCAAAATTATGATTAAGCAACAATATTGCATAAATGTTAATAATAATAATCTTAATTAATCTTAAGCCCGCTTGTTAGGTTACGAGAGGCGGTTGGTATTCAATAGAAAGGTCAAGAGGTCGGCATTCAGTGATTAAACTTTTCGGAGCATTGTTTCATTGTTCGTTATATAGAGTGACTTACGAAAACCTTAGCCTTTCATACTGAGGCTTATATCAACCCTCAACTATAAGAGGAAAAAAAGGTTCTATAACAGTGGGTCCATAAGATCCATGTGTTTTAAAATAAAAAAAAGGTATTTAATTTTTTTTTACGTTTTGTCAAACTTCAGTTTGCTTACAAATGACTCCAGATGAAGAAACTCCTCAGTGGTGAACAGCACAGTTTCTTTTTTTGCTAAATAATAGCATGTTTTTGGTTTGTTAAACTATAAATTTTTAATGTACGAATACCTACACTTTTGTTCCTTTGTACTAATGGTATCGTGTATATTGAATAAATACGGTGACGTACAAAACAGTAAAATGGCGGCATGTTTAATGCTGCTTAATACCACGAGTCTCATATATCTTATCGGCCATCAATTTGAATTGTGTAATAACGATAGCTATAAACGGTTGGAGCTGGAATGAAATTCGTGTCGCGCTATGAAAAATAAATGCAATAATTGCACCTGCCCCGCGGTTTAAACAATTATAGCCTGGCAAATAACTACATAATAAAGGTGAGTCATGTCCGAGTCAGTGATGGTAAAATAAAGGTAAAATCTGCGATAGTAATGTATGATGAAGATAAGGATGCCATTCACGTCGCAAGAGGTACTCTTCAGCAGTATATATGCAGAACGTGAAGGCACACCGACAGATGATACGAATGGCGTCTGTTTTGAAAATAATGAAGATTTATTTTTATTTCTCTTGCCGTTCTCACCGGGTCGCCGGTAGCGACAATATTTTATGCATGAACGTTTTGTTATTATGTGGGAAATGAAACGCAAAAAATAAACAAAACCGACTTCCTTATAAAGAAGTTCGTAGTATTGCTATCGTTTGTATAACTAAACAACAAATATATCATTGCAATATAGTTAAAATCATATAATTAGTCATCTAGTAAAACAAATTATCTTTATGGTATCCTATCAGTGTTAGTATGCCATATAAGCCGACAAACATACAGACCTTGGCAAAGTAACCAACATCCCTGCACAAATGTATCACCAAATCCTCACTAAGCAACTAGCTTAACAAGCTCTTCAATACTACAACCAAAATAATTTAAAAATATTTCGCGTTTAGTTTAAAAAAAGAAGAAAGACCAGAGAGAATCCCCACTAAATGGTTAACTACCCAAAAATCTTCAAAAGACTGAATCAACTTGACGTCAACGGTCATCTACTGTCCAAAAGGAAGCATTTTGAGAAAGAGCAAACTCCTTGTATGAAACTGCCTTTTACACTCTTAACAATATTATAAACAAATCAATAAACAACAAAGTAAAATGGCATCAGCAATCTCCTTTAAACACTCGCGGCTGCTAACGGTTGAACATTGAAATCTCAAGCACGGTGACCGTTGTAACAGAAACTTAATGGAACAAATAGACCGTACATTTGACTTAGGGTTCACATACACATTGTTCCTGATATCCGTTGAACGGAAAGAATAGAATGGCGGTGCCGTCGAAGTATTCAAAGTAGGTTGTAACACCTGCCTCTTGGTTACGATCGCTAGTTATTCACCGAACCCCTCGGCTCCCTCTCACCGGTGTAATTTATGACGTACTTGTAAATTTGATGCCACATTATGCGCTACTGGCATACGGTATCTAATTAAAAATGTCACAAAATTCACAAATATTATTCATAGATTGTTATGTTGTGTGTTTTAGGAGTTGTCTCCGCCACTGATTAATTACAGCCTAAATATCTCCGTAATTGTAAATGATAGATTATTCGAACTCTCCGCTGGATTATGATTATGATTATGTTATTTAGTTTATAAGGATTTATGGTATTAGGAAGAATAAACGGTCGTATTTTCGGTCGGATTAGTGCAGGCTATATTACGGACCACAAGCAAATGTACTCAAACAAGGGAGTAGTGAGCACCTCTCACAAGAAACCAGGACCCCTGCTTGGTAGTAGGTTAATCTATTTCATCACATTGTTGTCCATTGACTTCGACAGAAACCAAATTTTGCTCGCTCCGTCTGCCGTCCACTTACCAAGCGCGCTCTCTGTTGCTTAACTTGATCGATCATTACGATGAACAAAAGCCGCCAGAGTATGAATACTATGTCATTTATATATTTTATAGTAAACTAGATGTTGTCCTTGGCTTCATCGGCATGTGAAAGTAGAAAAGCAATAAAAATGTTGTCGATTCCTTTCCATCATTGGTTGCTAGGCAACGCTTTGTTAAAAACAAATTAATTTTTTTTTTTCATGATGCTGAAATATACGTCCTAATGGATCTTTCAAGAGAAGCTTATGGTACTCGTCGTCGTCCCAAATATATCCAAATAAAAATCAACACATAGCGATACACCGTTGCGCTATGAAAGATGGACAAACAAACACATTTTCGAATTTATAATATTTGTATGTATAACACATATACTATTCCACTCTAGTTTGGTTACAATACATCGATACATCGATACACCTTTATACTCTGATGAAGTACCGCATCATTAATATACGCTACATCAATTCAATACCTCTACCACAGAATAATCCCGCTCATTATGCGGCTACATCACATATTTCTGTCATTCGTTAACCTGAAAAATGATAAATAAAATGAATGTCGTTATAAAATGTTAAGTAACTTGTTAAGGACACGTCAATTATTATTGGTCCAAAATTATTATACAGCAACCAACCAACTGCTACACTTAAGGCCTCCGGTTTCCTGTCGAGCAGCTCCACGAAACTGGCTACGTGTAAAATTGTACATTGACAACTCTTAAACTTATATCTCACTCCTTTTCCTTTGAACTGTAACAGTAAGTATTCCATGTGGCATGGTAAATTGCATACGTAAGGCTCGATCCCACCTCCAAGAAACCAATTTAAAGCTGCATTTTCATCAGAAATGTGCGAAGAAACAAAGTTTGACATATTTATCGATAGAACAGCGCGATTTTCAATTGTCGTTATTTGCCATTTAATCTTATTGCCACTAAACTATCACAATATCTTAATATCCAAAATATAGCTATCAGTGAATGCAACCGTGTTAAGTCATGGTTCTCTAATGCCTGCAGATGATTTATTCGTGGTAGTCTCGCCGCTGCGGTGAACGAACCCTGTCGCTGGGCAACTCGCCGTTACTGGTTTCGGCAGACGATTTTAAGCTCGAACGCATATTGACCGTTTATGGGCGTGAAACTCGCGCCCGGTCCATTCACAAATTCTTTCATCCGGCCATCTCGCTCTCAAGATAATATAATTCTTTGGTACCTAGTCGGCAAGACTGACACAATTCAGATTGGGAGGCCGATCCGCATCTTCGTAGAATCAGCCCACAGTGGGTGATGTTATTGTGCCTGTTGTGAGTGACTATCGAACCTAAAAATCTCTACCATTATTCTAATTTACCATCACCGACCTGACATCGTCTGATTTTTTATACTATTAACGTCTTCAATAGACATTGATAAAACCTCATCTACATCCAAAATTGTAATGACAGAATGACCTAATGGCGCATAAAATGCTTTCAAATGTATTAATATTGCGTCTTAATCTGTACAAGGATTGGATAGACATAAACTTCAATGGTCGCATCCAATGTTAAAGATACTCGAGAAGCGTATCGGCTCTTCTCGATAAGGCGTTCCGACCAAATCTTATCGCAAGACACCTTGACAAACATGTTAAAAAACGTAATTTATGTCGTTAATCCCTGTTACCGCGAGCAGCTGCCGCCAAACAATCAGTGCAGCCTACCAAATTGTTAAAGGCCATAAAACGAAGCCCCAATGAAGGGTGAGCTTACCCTATTGTCGACTGTCTAAAACTCGCGTGAGGATTTTTATTATTCGAGACAGGCGAGGTGGTTCGAGCCACGTATCGTGACTTCACATGCACTTATTCGAAACCGTTGCAATCGTAACTAACCACGGTGTTATTATTATCTGATCACACAATTAAATAGGCGTATGCACCTAAATCCATGTTAAAAACTTGAATGTGGTGTGGATTTTGAACAGTTTCGACATAGATTTGGCCAGCGTTTTGTTTTTATTTTGTTTTAAAGATTTTTCTACAACGCAAATGTAGTAGTTATTACGTATTATTTGAGCGAATGAACAGAAAGAAAAAATAGCTAATTCAAGTC
Organism: Calpodes ethlius; assembly: GCA_018251375.1. NCBI lineage: Eukaryota > Metazoa > Arthropoda > Insecta > Lepidoptera > Hesperiidae > Calpodes > Calpodes ethlius. The sequence goes on along the minus strand of DWPA01007903.1, from coordinate 3,018 downwards.
TCGAGATAGACCTTACAACTAGAACTTCTAACTTTGTATTACGTTTAATGTAGACTGTCTAGTTTCAATTTTATAGTAGTACAGATAGATAAACATTACGTCTCTAGCGAACACATATGTTGTAGACAAACCGCAATAATTTGTATGGCTACTGGGTGTACGGGAGTATGTACCAACCGTTAAGGTAAGGCAGGTTGGCGCGCAAATGACCATATTTGCGAGTACAACTAGTACGGCTCAAGGGGAGTGTTCACAGGACAGATATGAAGACTTTGTATAGAAAACATTATCTTTAAAACTTATGTAACGTTTAGCTATTAAATTAACATATTTTATGCAGACAATATATTGCCCGTACGGTTTCGATTTTAAAACCACGTTTTATAGCACTTGTATCGTTAAAAACTAACAATTTACCAGATAGTAAAGTATAAAGTCAATATCATTGATTTTGTTTTTTATCCAAGTGATAGGTCTACTGCAACAGAATGTAAAAAAGTTTGCTGCTTGAAGTGGTCTTTTATTCTTCAAGCTCACGCCACGATCTTTGATGTCTATTGTAGTTCAGCTATTTTACTTTTTTTGAAATTTTGTTTTATTTATTGTTGGCTGCTGTTTGAATCAGCAACGATATCATGCAATTACGTCCATCGTGACTGTCGAATCAACCAAATCTCCAACAATCCGCGACGCTACGTTTGATTGTAAAATTCATAATATTTCATGCTTAAAGCCGGCCTCAAGTATAGGCGTGCCAAATTACAGAAACGAAGTTGCTACTTAAGAAGCTATTTATAACGTAGTATTACAAGTATCATAATATCTATTAAGTAGAGTGCGTCCTTGACACAAAGCAGACCGGTCATCTACCTCTAATTTAAGGTTCTGACTAACAGTTCATTCCACCTACTTAACCCATACAAAAAATCTAAAATTCCTTTGGAGTAAGCAACCCTGGTTTTTCACGAAGATCAGATTACCTATTTGGAAGTTGTTGCCTACATGTTCACAGAGCCGAATAGCGGAGTTGATTCGAAGAACTCGCTTCGTTCAATAAACTGGACCCTTACCCCTGTGCATTTGGTGACTGTATTCGCAAGGCTTCCCAGCGCGAGACTGGTGACCGTTAACCGCCACCTGCGGACCGTGCCACCGTGCCCAGTGCCCACTGAACCGAGCGCGACGGCCGTCCTGACACGTGTTGCAACTTTCGACGTTTTTTATAACCTAAAAACAGAAAGGACTTCCTCTAATATATTCAAACTGTAGTTTGATTAGTTATACATAGATCAGGTGACTGCGTTTAAATTGAGTTTTAAAGTCTTCTCTGTCATTCCGACTACTTTTGCCAATAAGGACTTCAAGACACTTAAGTCCTCTGACTGCTAGTAGCAATTTTCTTGAGCACTGCCGAGCTTCATTAGATAAAAATAGTTAAATTCTTCAATTTGAAGTCATCTAGCTGCTCTTCAAACTTTTCTTTTATCAATCGCCTCTAAAACAGCGTGGACATCAGAATTACCACTAGAAATACTTGTTTCATCGTGACTAATGGATTCTAATTCAACAACCAACGCATATTAAACTTGTAATATAAACAGGAAGTCAACAAACATGAAAGATTGAGGCAAACAGATAAATGTAATGTATTTTTTTCAAGTGCTTGCGTAACTATCTATAAAATTAAACATTTGGAGTGCGTGCGAATGCATGCGTCGATCATTTATCGTAAGTCAACAGCAGCGAGATACCGTATCGATTGCCGACGGGCGATAGAGTTGCGACAGACGTTCGATACTTTGTCGATCGTCTACTGACCTCTATAGTTTACTTATTGATACACTACCAAATATGTATGCAGTCTATTTATGTTACTGTGACATAAAATTAGCAGATGCACGCTCTTCGATTCCTATGTTTGTAAGTTATGTCGTTAGCGAAGATATAAAAAAGAAATATGAAGATATGTATCTGTTCTATTATTAAAATAACTTGGTGAATCTTACCTACTAAAACATTATATTGTTCAGAATATCTTTAACCAAGAATAAAAGTAAATATGTATTGTTTTCTCAAAAATACATCGCAATTGAGTAAAATGGTTACATACCTACTGTTTGTTAATAATTTCATATTTCAAGTTACTCAGATCCACTAGTATCATAATTAAGAGGAAATGAATAAATGGTCATGTCAGTACATTGACCGATTAATTGCAAAAGCAAATCCGTTTTTAATATGATACTATGTAAATTTCACCGAATTATTCATTTAATTTGTAGCAATACCACTAAGAAATTGTTCCCGTAGTAAACATACTTTATTATTTTCATGAATATGCATATTAAAATAAACATACATGGCATGTATGTGTATTTTAATAATGCGATTGCTCTTACCGTTAACACGTTATAGAAGTTACATAATTAAATTTAACTTCAAATTCCATTTACATTTTTATGTTTTTTGTACTGAATACCTATTATAACTCTCACACTGTCTTAGTATTAATCTCTTGAAGCCACCTCAAGGAATATAAATAATAATATGTACACTACAAGTAAATAATCTTAAATCTGTATTATGTATGTTGCCTGAGAGAAAGAATTTAAAGTACCTTCCTTCTTAGTTGTCAAGTTTGTTTTTGTTTCACCAGATAAAAATATGAATTATGCAACACTTTCGATAAGAAAGCGGGCAGTTCGAGTCCAAACTGCTGAATATGGTGGAATTATCATTTCACGAGTGTTGTCAAAGATTATTTTTATACTACCTTTTATAGCCCTTTTTGTTTAATACTGTAATATTAAATATTTAACAAACTGTACCCGCGTCTTCGTCCTCGTGAAATTTAACATTTTTTTTACTTTATTTTGTTTAGTGGCCTAAGTTACTTCTGATTAAATCAGCTACCTGCAAATAAAAGTCCCGTCAAAATCGGTACAGCCATTCGAGATATTGGCCAGAACAAACAGAGGGACAAAAATAGTAAAAAAATGTTATTTTGGTGTATGCACC
>DWPA01007902.1:0-10043 GCA_018251375.1 Calpodes ethlius | reverse complement strand
CCCTCCTGAGTATAATGTGGGAGTCTTCAAAAGGAGAGTGAATAGGCTCTTTATAAGTTAGTGCGCACAACATCATGAACTACATCGTCACTTACCATCAGGTGGGATATTAGTCAAGCACTGACTTATGGTAAGTAAAAAAAAAAAAATTCTAGCTGTTTGTTAGTATCTAGTAATTCATTGACACTAGAATCCGTGCATTGTTAAAATTTCCTCGTGAAACTGCTAACCACGTTGCTGAGTTCCTTCCTTCCATTTTTTTAATATAAGAAAACATAAACATGAAGGAAACTCGTAAGTTATTATAATGACCTTAATCTGGTTACAGTACTGAACTCGAACAAATTATTATCTGGGCCGTGCGCAGTGTAGGGTTCCGTTGTTACTTCTATATTGATGTACTACCTATTATTTGTTTTAATTTGTTAAGGTATGAAAGGTTTTCTTAGCTGCGACAATTTCTTCGTTATGTTAGTAGATACAGACACATTTTGAAACTACAAAAACTCGGATTCCATAACGAAACCGTTAATAATGACGAGCACTTTAGGTTTCAACGCATTTTGTAATTGGAAGTTAATTAAGTTTCAAATAATAGAAGGCGTTTTAAAATCACTATGATTCTACAGATAACTATCCCACTGCTGGGCTTGGGTCTCCTTTTATAATATTAGTGGGATAGGCCATAGTTAAACATGCTAGTCACGTGTACCTTGATAGATTGTATTCATCCTTGAGAATATTATAAAGAACTTTTAAGTGTGCCACAGAATGTTTTCCTTCACAGCAGCAATTGATGATTGAATTTTTATAATATAGATAAGATATTTTGAAAATTAAAGGTTTGTAACATTCGACTACAGGCTGCGTATAGCAGACCAACATTCAAAATTGGGATTGAATACTTTTTGTTAATATACCTAAACCTTGTGATATTCGTTCCAACTACTATGAGATAGCATTTAAAACATTTAAAAAGCGAACGAAAGTGGCCTCTATTTATAACGATGGTTGCCTCTGACAACACTCAGAGGAAATTTAATGAGGGTTTGAAAATTGAACTTTGAATCTATATTTAGAATGAATTTATAAAGTTATTCACTGAAGCTAAATCATAATTCTTTTGAATTATTTTCTATCCGTTTGCGTATTAATCTCAACAAATCGATTCATGGATTTTATTTCTTTGCGTTACACTTAGGTGTTGGTTGGATGTTATTTTATAACTAATAACCGCCTTAAAAGTGTTTAGATAGGTTATTTAAATTGACATATCTTAATCATTTAAAAACTAATCCAAATAGTATGTTACCTAAATACATCAGGGTATAATCATAGAAAACGATATTTTTTCTGTCAGTCTTTAATATAAAGATAAAAATCTGTTCGATGTTATTATATCTATACCAGATTGTACCCACGACTTCACCTGCGGTAGATAACAGAACAGCAATACAAAGGAATTGACAACCTTTTTATTGTTGTCCCTTTCTCACATGTGTGCGAAGCCACGGGCAACATCTAGTATAACTATAAATTATGAGGAATAGACCCTTATAATACAAGCGGGTTTAGAAAGAGGAAAATAAAATACCCTGCGAACGTTCCGCTCGAATCCATCCCAGTTTTCACATTAATAAAACTAGGGAATAAAATCTTACAAAAATATCTAAAGTACAAACGAATGTCAGAAATACCTATATCGGATTTTCCTGATATAAAGACAGATTTACACCACATGGGCTCGCTACGCAATATTTTACTTTCTTATCCGGTCACCCCATCCGTCGACTCAGCTCAAATTATCGGGTGGCGTATATCTATCTAAGAATAAGAGGATTTCCGAAGGGGCACAGAACGATGACGTTTCAGATGAGAATGCTAAAGTGCCGTATCATGAACTATATTTTTCTTGTTTTCATTTGATGAATGAACATTTTTTGACAGTTTTTGTATGAATAAATGACTTATGTGAATAAAAGGTGTCGGTCAACAGAAAAACGTTTTTGTTTTATCTGTATTCATTTATTTATTTTTTTTACATACGAATTTGGTATCCACACAATGTTATAAATGCGAAAATTTGTTCTTTTACCGCGAATAAACATCTCATATCTGGGGAATAATTCTTTTATCTTTAATTTGTTAATAAAGCGTTGCCTAGCAACCGATGATAGAAAGGAATCGATAACCTTTTATTTGCTGTCCTATTTTCTAACGCAGATGAAGCCGCGGGCTGTTGCCTACAGTTGAAAATAAATGATGGTTTATTATTGGATCCATTTTAAACTTTCCAATGACAAATAAAAATGAAAATAAACATTATTATATTTAAATTGTTACACAAAGGACTGTGGAACTGCTTAGCTAAACAAAACTCGCAATCATTAAAAGTTTCATTATAAAACGATGTCATTATATTACGAATTATTAAAGAAACCTAACGATGCTGTTTACATATTTATATTTTTAGCCAAATATACAATAAATATGTATAGGACCTTATTGTATAGGTTCATTCGATTTTGTATATAATATATAATCTTCTCAATGACAACACTCAATTATTCTCACTTTTACGAAATAATTATGTTTTGCGGCTGGTTAAAAGATTCTAATAAAGTAGCAATCTATACTAATATTATAAATGTGAGTGTATTTGTTTGTTTATTTGTTCGTTTATCTTTCTTTCACGGCGCAACGGAGCGTAGTTATAGTATAATTTTTGTTTTGGAGATAGTTTGGAAGACCATGAGTACTATGTTACTTTTTACCACAAAAGAACTTTTCATTTTTGTGGAACGATCCATTACCACGTATATTTGAGCCACGACAAGGACATATTTAACAACAAATCGTTGCCTGGCAACCAAGAACGAAATTGAGAACATTACTGATGTACACAAAAGCGGGTGGAATCGTAGATAACATCTAGTAATGAAATAAATAAAGATAGATATACATACTAAATCGTGATTACAATAAGCTTCTCGCATGGGGAAAAAAATCGCTTAAGAAATACGTTAAAATGATGTTTGGGGAGTAAATAGGAACATTCGTGTGTACAAACAAACCTCGCCCAAAACAAATATATCTTTTTAAGTGTGAAAGAGAGAAAAGTAAAGTAATAAGGAAAAAAATATATAAAAAATAGACGGTAATGTGTCTCTCTTATCCGATCACGAATATGCTGAGTCAGGGAAAACTATCGGGCTAAGAATATCTGTTCCTGAAAAGGATCTCAGGTCAGCCGATGCAAATAGTATTCTGGATAATGACGTCCATTTCTTTTCTTTTTCTGGACAGCGATCGAGAAATGGTTCATTGTGAATCAGTGTAGTAGGTAGAATTGTATACCTATTAAATTGATATAAAAAGAGTATAAAAACTTATTCTACGCAGCTGATATTAAAAAAATATACATACCTGGTTAAGTAATGGGCAAAATATATTAGGGAATCTGTAATGAGCACACGAAAACGCACCCCTGTATACCTGTGTACACTCACACACACAAACATATACATATATATTGTATATACGCATACATAGATAACACATACATAACACACATAACCCATACTTTATAGTAAGAGGTTATTTGGTAATAAAAAAACAGATGTAAAAAAATGGGGGAATACGCTGGTCATTAAAACACAATTTTAATTACCTCAAGGGTCATGAGGATTCAGAAATTTGTTTTACATATACTTTGTACTGTTTACGATGGCAATCCTAATAAAGAGTTGAGTTATCGAAATGAAATAAACGCATCATTCGTTCATTCTGTAATATAAAATTAGATACTCTCTCGATCGTCAATTGTTTTAAGATTGTCATTTGCTTTCTTTACTAACTTTTCAGTTCTTTTAATATACACAAAAACCTTTCATAACAAAATGGTTGTAACAATATGTTAAGCTTAATGTTTTTAAAACGCTAAACGCTAACACATTCATACTCTCGCAGTAGGATTCCCTGTGGCGCAGGTGGCTTGGATAACACAAATAACACGTCACTATCACCCATGACCCGAGAACAATTATTTATCTGTCACATAAATATCTGTTCCGGCAATCGAACCCAGGACCCTTCACTTCGGAGGCAGGGTCACTACCAACTAGACTAGCATTAAGTCCGTGGTATACAACTAATTATTAATTAAGGTGTTATTGACAGTTTAATATTTATAATACTATTTGTTATTATCTAATTTTATTTGTTATTATAATACAATTTTACATTCAATTACGATAAAACGTACTCTGTAAACATAATAGACATTTAGTGTGATAATAAAACCATTATACCTACTATTATAATTAATAGTTTTTCAATTTCATCTAACCAAATATCTATTTCAGAATATTGGAAATTTGCACGCATAAAACAGATAATACTCCATCATTTCAATGGTTGCACAAATTAATAAGTTCTTACAGAAAACATTTAATGATAATATATTAAAAAAACGTGGTTTTTCTGAAAATAATTGTACCTATATTTTCTGGCTGATATCTATTTTAGTTATTATTTCATTTCTTTCTTACTAATAATATCTTTTTTTGACTGGCAACGTTTCATAGATGCTTTTGATATTATATGTTCTTGGACGGTGATTAATTGCTATCTAATTATTACAAGTGTAAGCCTAGTGGTTGGAACGTTATTTCTCGATATTGGGAGCGTGATTTTGAATCATACACGAACTTCTAATTTTTAAAAAGTTATGTGCGTATTACAATGTACATATTACTTTCTTCTTCGGTGAAGAAAAACATCGTGAGGAAACCTGCAGACTTGATAGTTCTCCATAGTGTTCTCAAAGGTGTGTAAAGTTTGCCAATCCGTACTTGGCCATCGTCAACTACGGCTTTTACCCCTCACATCGTGAGAGGAGACCCGAGCCCAGCAGTGGGACAGTTATGGGGTGTGATGATGATGATGACGAGTATGATGTATGGCTTTATTCCTCACATCATGAAAGAATATCTGAGCCCAGTATTGGGATAGCTATCAGCCATACAGCTAATACATTACTAGAATAATATCTCAAGTAAATATTCCATAACATGTTATGACGTAATCCTCCAAAAAACCTTCGTAAGTAAAACATTATGTAACATCATACATCTTACGTTTCTCATTCAACATATTCCTAGTTATTACAACTGGTACACACCTGTTTCCGCCCGTCTACTTTCATTACCCTCTTCGTAAAGTAATAGTTTTGTTGATTTATGATGTTTCCATTGTTTTTGTACGCATTTTCATATGTTTTAAGTAGATATAAATAACAACGGTAATAACGTGTTAGAAAGGTGATATTTTTTACATTTTTACAAGAAAAATTTTAAAATATTGTAAATGGGAAAGTGAATTTATTTGTTTTTCATTTCTTCACGGCACAATTGAAGCGTTCTTATGGCATGATTTTTTGTGGAAATAGTTGAAGACTAAGAAGTGATATCATATGTGATAACTTTTTACCCTGTAAATTACATAATTTCTGTGGAAAAATAATTTATGTTGCGTATTTGAATCCCTCCATAATAAAGAAGTTTGTAAATGAGTTTGTATACAGTGCTACGTTATCACAAAGTGCCACAGGTAATATTTTGTATAATCTTAATAGCACCTGTGAAAAATTACGAATAGTTGCTACTACATTTTAATTTCTTCTCATATTTCCTTTAACTTCATTCAATACTCACTGCGTAGTTTTCAGCCCTGTCTTGTTTTCTTGAGATTGTTTAAACAAAATACTATCGCAATTGCTTAAAAGGGTTATAAATTTCATTAATTTCAAAAAAATGACATGAACTGTTCGACGAAATGATGCCGTATTACATAGAAGTCGGTCGAAGAAGAATCGGTTATCTTTTTAATGACTTGGATTTTAGTTTTTTAGCTCTAATTTTCGTTATAATAGGGCTAGTGAATACGTGTACATTATAATTTCGAGACTAACTACGCAATTAAGTATAATTCACAGTTTTGAAAAGCTTCATCCGTATAAAATATACATTTTTCTAGGTACCGGTTTTAATTCTTGACTTGACAACCTTAAGGTCGGTTGTCTCAGTATCGCAGTAGGAGCCGACCTTATTTTTCTCATATCGAGAATTTTCACTATAAATAGATACGATGAATTGTTGTTGAAAGTAGTTTTTCTAGAAAAAGCAACAATATGCATATAATCAGGAATCTATCTTTATTTATTTAGTCAATTACAATATGCTATCTATCTATCTATCTGTCTATTATACATATTTATCTATTATACTCAAATTGTGTCCTATGTCAAAATGTCATAATTTGTTATTATTTTATCAGTTACATTACCCAGAGATCAGCGACAGATACGTTATTGAAAGAGCCTTTATAAGTTCACTCTCCTCTAACGATAGCACCTATCTTAATCTGTACTCGCTCGTATCTTTTAGGGATACTTGAAACTTACTTCATCAATCATATTATTTTCCTTCATCTTTTCCCACTCGCCGCGTCTATCAACGGTTTTCCGCTTTTTGTATTACGAGTACTAAATTTGCGTCACTGGGATCTTCTTGATATTTCTTAAGAGGTTTTTTTTTCTACACGCCGCGTTCTAATTTGGTCCTTTAGTGTGCATTGGTGACCATAAAGCAGTGGTTATGTGTGTGAATATGTGTATACAACCGTATATAAAGGTCTTCTAGAGAAATCTTTCAATATGTGGGCTATTAAAAAAATCACGTTAAGAATTAGGATCATAAAGTCTGTTTGTTTCTGAAGATACATAATTATTATTTGTTAGGCAAGGGACTCGGATCCCAAAGGCCACTGCGACCAAATTTGATCTATTATAGTCGTACTCGTTTGAGAACTAGATCTGGTTGCCAAGTACCACAGTTTTGATTAACTGTGATATAAGTAAGTAATAAGTATAAAATTACCCCGAAATATAAGGTTGCGTGATTTCATTTCAAAATTTCTATCACCAACTTCCACCTCTACTATCCGACTACGTCTATGATATTAATATTTTGAATTCTTACCCGATTTACATTACTTAAAACATTTTTGGTTTCTAAAATTGCACGTAAAGACGTACAATTAGATGTCAATCAATTAATTTACTTCCTCACATTGTTCACAAGTAAGTGACATTTATCTTTTTTTAAGAAATAAAGTCTTTAAACATAAAAAAAACAATTTTCCCACGCTTTGTACGGATATTATTAAAAATATATTGACAGGTACATTTATCGTAACGACTGACTAAATCAGGAAATAGTACTACTCATTTTTTTCTCTATAGTTCTATGAAATTTTAACCCAATCAAACATTGGTAAGTGAGTTTATTGACTAGCAGCTCAGGCAGGAGAAACTAAATAAAATCTTTAAATCCATCATCCTTTAGATAAGAGGCTTGAGCTTAAATTTAACCATAATTTTAAGTATTTATTAAGCATTCAATGATTACACTGAAAAGTAATTTATTTTAGAATAGATTTCATTCGCCATTTTTTTCAATCAGTAAATAATGACGCGGTCAATAAATCCCCCATTGAAACACTTCTTGACCTCTCAACTAAATTTAATATAAAGATTAAGAGAGATAGCTAAAGATTTTTGAGGGAGCAAATCAAATTGACCTTGAGATCCCTGTAATATCTCTGACCCTAATTGAATAAATAACCTTTGAATAAAAAACGTATTTTGATTTCGCGAACCTAAAATGAGCTCTATCGAATTTGAATAAAGTTTATTTTCGTGATACGGAAGTTAACTATCCATGTTTGGAATAAAGCTGGATAATAAACAGAACGGTGGTGTTGCCTGAGGGGATTGTTCGTATAATCACGAATTCACAGAATGGCACCCTACAACGTAAGCACGCAGTAAATTCATGAAATGAAATTAAAATTATCTGTGAGGAATTCAAATTGTATTTTTGCGTACTTAGTCCGTTATTCGATTTAAAGGATTTATGTCAAACCGATCGGATTTTTTAATTGTTGTTATGCGGAAAAAAGGGCATTTGTGGATAAATTTTTAACTTTGTGTCATTAAAGTGTTCTAATTGTTCTCACTGGAGAGTTTGATAACTTAGGGGTGATGACATAACGACAGATAACTGTAAATCTAAAACCAAGATTGGCAATAGTTTAGTGAAGAAAATATGGAACCGTTCAAACATTGTGTGTTATTTCAATAAGTGACGAAACAAAGAATATAATTTTTTTTAGAAGTACCAGTTCTGTTTTCGTTAAAATGAACACAAAAAACCTGTGGAACGCTAAATTAGGCATATTTGATATAATTGGACATTAAGTAAAGAAACACATTAAACAATAATTCATACAAGGATTCCCAAAGTTTCTAACTCTAAGAATTCGATATAAATTTTTTAGAGGTCAACATAAATGAAAACTAATTTAGGAGGTCAACGAGGTCTAAAATCGACTCCTATAATTAACACAAGTTATTTAAAACCTTCAAGGTTATTAGCTGTTTTGCGTGTACCAACTTATAAAAATAACTAATATTTTAGTAGGAAGTATCTTCATTGGAATTTAAAAAACCTCAACAAATGGATAAGGGTGCTCAAGTTTGTAAAAGATAGAAAAAATCGAAGATAGGACTTTTAAGGTAATCTGTCAACGGAGTCTGAGGTATTAGTTCATTTGAAAAAGAAGTCTCTTGCCCAAAAATTTCAAAATCCCTGCTGTTACGAAAATTATAGTCATATTTCGAATACAGAGCGGAACTCTATTATATATAAAAACAGGCACGTGTGCTCGCTAAATTTATATGTATGCACAAACTACGTAACCTACATAAAAAACAGAACGCTGTATAATATTATTTGTTATTCCATAACTCGATCTAATATTATGCGGGCGCAATAATAATGTGATCAGGTTCATTGTGTACGTAGTCAATCCGGTTTCTCAATTGAACTGCAATGAAATTGACTTAGAACTATTTGCACGAATCACTAGTCAGGTTAATTTCAGTTCATAACACTGATGACACTATTGTCAACTATATTGTTATTCGTTTTCAATATTATATTATAACTTTCATGTCAGATTTACAATTATCTTAATAGTATCAGTTGGTTTTATTTAACCAACAAAATTATCCATATATTGCATATAGATAATTGATCGTTACTGATAGTTTGTTAAGATTTCCACTCGAATAAAATATATTGTGTGGGTATTTGTTATTGATCGAATGTTAATAAGTCAGTATGCCATATCGGAGACCATTAATCGAACTATTATAATGATCTTTCAACGCCTGGGGAGACTAAACACTTGGCAACATAGTCATCACCATAATCATAAGGTAACATAATTATCAACATAATCAACACGACTGAAATCACTTTAATAATGCAGTGGATTATATTATCGGCCTATTCAAATGTGATGATGGATTTATTATTGACCTGGAAGAAATTGCTATAATATTGCTATAAGGTACTTTGTACTTTTATATTTCTCTTTCTTAATTTTTTTTTTTACTAATTTGGTATAACTTCAATAATATGAATAAATAAATAATTATTACTCTGACTCTGTATTGAACCATGCTCACTGGTTCAATTTATTGATAAAGACTTTGAACCTCATTGGAAAATATAGCTTATAAAAGTTGTATATGTATTTCAAATATTTTTTTTTTCCGTCATTTAAATACGTGATTTTTTTTTACCTTACAATATAAAAAATCTGTAAAAGAATAATAGTCTAAATTATTTAAAAGTAATAGATTTTTAAACATTATATATGCTACACTTCCGATTATTATAATAAAGCTGTCCCAAACTATTAAATTACTATTTATTTATTCAGCGAAATAATTAAACAAGTTGCCCACACGTTTTCGGCCCCGTAGCCTAGTTGGTGACCCTGCTTGTGAAACGAGTGGTCCTAGGTTCGATTCCCGGCCGAGGCAGATGTTTAAGTGACAGATAAATATTTATTCTCGGGTCATAGGTGTTAGTGATGTGTTATTTGTGTCGTCCATGCCGCCCGCGCCACAG
>DWPA01007901.1:0-10043 GCA_018251375.1 Calpodes ethlius | reverse complement strand
CGGGTCATGGGTGTTAGTGCCGTGTTATTTGTGTTGTCCATGCCGCCCGCGACACAGGGAATCCTACTGCGGGGGTACGAGGTCAATTTAACCTTGTACATATCTCGAAATTCACAAATCATACGAATGTTAGTAACGCTATTATTTAACAACCATTGATAATGTCTGTAATGCGAGATCATTATCGTTATAATTCGTGATTGACCCATTATTGGGTTCAGATTTAAACTCGCTATGAATGGCTTACGACTAATGTGACCTACTTCGGGTTTATATAGTATATGCGCTTGACTATACGAGAAAAGATATATATTCTTTCCTCATTCTAATCAAAATACGAAGCTATGGTAAGCTATGGCCTTACTAACACATACGACCCGAGTACAAACATTCTGTCATATTAATGTCATGTAATGGAATTCTTGGTTGACCGGTGGCTAGCTAATACCATCGTTATACCAGGTTTAGCTTCTTTCGTGGACGACAAATCGTCGGTAATCTTTAATTTAGACTTATACTTTAATTGAAATTTACATGCTAGGATGATTGATCAATAGGCCAGAACACGGCTCGGTCAGTTGTTTAAAAAAATGTGAAGTACTTACTGGATTATTGAAAATAGTGCGTAGTCTATCCCGCGGAGCTTGACCCTTCTTTTCTCTCACCAGGAGGAGAATTTCGCGAACGTCCGGGCATTTTCTGGAAAAGAAAAAATATTTGACTCCGTGTCTAAAGATATGTTATATATTATATTGTATATCATGTATTTGAGTTAGTGTAATTCGACCTAATATCGGTTTTACCTATAAATAGATAAATAAATAAATTTTAAATTAACTCCTTTATTTCTCACTTTGTTTGGGCGTTTATTCTGACTAGTATCAGAAACGGTTACATCGATTTGAATGCGGTTTCGGCTAATTAAATGAGCTTCGGATAATATTTAGTGGCCTTTATTTCAATCCATAAACAAATAAATCATAAAAACACGAGTAGGATAATATGTCTATGTAAAGTTACGGAATTATTTTTTCAAGTATGGCTACTCACACAGGTTTCTCAAAGAGTGGGCGGTTATTAGATCGAATTGCATACATTAATGTGTTAGAAGTGTTCTTTAGATTTTTATACGGGCTTGTGTTACATGGATTTCATTTAGCTTACCCCGTTTACCAGTCTTGCTGAATTAGATCTACTTCCTATTCTAAAGTCTAGAAATTGTATTTATTTCTATTTCCGATGACAATGCATTTTTATGATAAGTTCGAAACGACACTCAAGGTTGGCTCTAGACGAGGGAACTCCTTAATAGTGAAGAGCACCGTCACATTTTTTTTTACTTTCGTACGCTAACCCTAAAAACTATTAGGTTATTTTGTTGTTTTGTGATCTACATAATAACAAATTACGAAAAGGCATCGACGTAACATCTAAAACTTCCGATCGAAAACATTCACGACTGGTTTCGGGGGTATCCAAGCATTTAAATAAAAAATGCAGGACTTTTATTTTTAATAAGAAAAAATTCAAATGTTGAGTTTAATTAAATTATTTTTGTACTTCATTTTGTTCAGTTGCAGTAAGGAGAGTATATGAGTTGCTAAATATCAAACGTAAATAAGTCCTTTATAAGTGAAATGACGGTAGACCAAATTATTTGTTTGCAGATGCTGTCAACGTTCTTTCGTATATTTTATGGTTTAAATTAGCGTAATTTTACGATGACTGCGTCTAACTACGTAAAGATATAACAAATAGCGCTTAAAAATTATCAAAACTATTAAAACCAGTTTGGACATATTGGGATTTGAACTGAAACTATGGACTTATTTGTTTTTGAAAAGAAATAATGACTGGACATATTAGAATTTGATTAAAACTACTAATGACGTCATAATGGCGCCCCGGCTTAGGGTTGTCACTGAAGCCTAATTGAGGTTTTTATGAGGGTTGCGACGGTCCGCGACGGGAAGTTTGAATAAAAATCAGATTTTTGTAATTTTTTATTATTTAAAAGCTAATAATGATAATAATATTAATTAACTTACGCAAATACCGTATAGTATTGTATTTTCCCGCTATGGACCGTTGCAACCGCCTTTTGTTGAAAGACCTACGATTGAAAGCATAATTGCCTGATAAAGCTGACAAGAAATAAACAACATGCGATTATGGTATCAAATGTTTAATTATGTATCATGTCGAATTTCAATTCACATAAAAATATAAAATAACAAATCAAACTCAAATTTAAATCAGGTTAAACGAAATCAGTAATTTCTTCATTTTCTATATCACCGGGATCTATAACACTTTCATTATCTGAATCACAGGTCGTAGCGTTAGTGTCAAGCCTGGTAAGAACATTTTTATAGTAAGCGAGGTTTTCGTGTGTCTGCCAATCATCTCCATAATGTTTTGTCAAGAGATTTTTTATATCAGTTAATTTGGCAGCTTTAACAGGAACTCCGGCTGGTATAATAGTCAAACTTAATTGGTTTATTCTTTTTCCGCGCTTTGTCAACGATTTATACGTGCAATTGTCATTTCTATAAGAAATTTCACCGCGAACATGAACTGTGTTATGGTTCGCTTTTTTAAATATAATTCTTTTGCATTTACTTATTTGAAAATGCCAACTTTGAGTATTTTTTAAAAATTCTTTGCTTTTGTCTTTCCAGTCATATATCGGTATTTCCGCCACCAGTTTATGGATGGTTGCATGTTCGCCAATAATATTTTCATAATCTATAGGTTCAATTATATTCTCTCTTTTCTTTATCATTCTTTCATTTATGGCAAACACTCTGTCGGCCGGCAAGAACGAGTGTCCTGTTACTGGAAATATCATTTCAACTTCCTTGATATTAGGGGGTTTTTCTAGAAGCCATTTCATAATCATACATATAACCATAGAATTTTTATTTTGGCCACCACAGCCATCGGATACCAACCTTATTTTTTTGATTCCAGACAGGTCTAATGAGTTCATACAATGATACAATGCTGAACAGATCTCATTGGAACCTTTAGCTGCCTGGTCTTCGGTCCAAATATACGCGTGAATATTTTGAGGAACCATGGAAGCACGCGAATGGCCGATAACTATAGTAAAATTATATAAATACAGTTGTCTTGAGTAGTACGTGGACTGGTCCGGTATTTTGGGCAGAGGAAGATTTTTCTCGCAGTCAAATGAAAGTATAAGAAGACCAGGAAGTTCTTCTTGTAACATTTTATAAAACTGCTTAGCTCTCAGTTTGTGAATTCTTTGTTGTGTGATAAATTCTTGTTTTTTGGTTTGTGATGTCTCAATTTTAATTTTTTCATTCAGTTGAATGCATGTTGAACACATATCCGTTTTTGGACTACCGAATCCAATATTAAATCTTGTATTAAATATTTTTCTAAAAAAACCCTGTGTTACACTAAATCCTGGCAAAACTTGATCTTCGTACATTTGATACATTTTTTTAATGTTCAAGTCCGGATGAAGGTATTGACGCACCTTTATCTGGTCCCTGCAATAGTGACTCTCTAAAGGAGTAAAACTTTTAATAAAATTTTCGACGGCTTCTTTTCTAGATGCGAAAGCGAACTGCTTTCTGTCACCTCCTCTATTTTCTTTGGCCAAACTTCCAGTTTCGTAATGTCTTTTTGCTACTCCATTAATCCTAGAAGGCTTCAAACGTGATGCCAACAGAAAAGCTTTTTTGCAGACAGGTATGAGTTCTTTAGTTTTGTAATTTGGTATGTAAAATTTTATATTAAATGCTCTCGGATTTTTACTCCCCTTTCTTGGTCGATAACGTTTAACTTTTGAGACTACAATATGCTTGAGTAAGTAATTATCTTGTTCAGTCTTAGAGGTAGTGCCATACAATCTTTTATGGAAATAAAAGAGGTCCAGATTAGCTAGCAAAAGACATTTTAGAGATTTGGAGTTATGTCCGCATGTTGGCTTTTTAGGTAAACCTATGGCCGAATATCTGAAAAAATAGGTAAGTAAGTACTATTAGCATCTCATTTTATCAAACCCAATAAAAAACTTAACAACGAAAGAACCTTCCTGAGCAAAATGTTCTCGTAAGGGAAATTAATACTTTTTTGAAAACTACATCAAAAGCGGTTAAGCCAAACGCCAGATAATCGCGAACAAACACATTATACAAAACATTATACAAACATACTCTTTTTAAGATGACAAATGTACAGATCAAGTGAGATCCTCCTTTGTTTTTTAAGTCGATTAAGACTCAGCGCTGGCTTCAGTAAATAATAATAAAAAAATGTTTGTAACCTACAAAATTAAATAATTTTATTACTTGAGTTTTATATAACACACGATATTATTAGTATAGAAAACAAACGAATTAGATTTTATTAATAACTAGTGTCAAAGTGGCATCCCTGCAACTAATTCAAACAACGGCTCTTTAAACTAACGAAATAATTAAGTTTGACTCACAATGTTTGATTTTTCTCTGCTTTTTTTTGCTGTGTCTTGATGTTATTCCGTTTCCTGGCTTTATCAGGGGCCACGGTTTTTATATTTATATCCATTTTAATAGTATAGACTAATTTAAATGAATTTAAATCACAGAGCGTGCACTGAGTCAGTAATAATACAAACACTAATGGGCGCCATATTGACCGAACGGAGTGATCTGATTGGTAGGTTTGGACATATTAGTTTTTGTTGTGAATGCTTCTATGGACATAATACGTTTTGAAAAAGAAGGAAGATTTTGTTTGCGAATTTATTAGAAATTACGAGGACATATTTGAAATTGAAACATTTTGGAATGTTTAGATTTTGGTTTACTTTAAGTAGACATTAAAAAGTTATTTTTTGTCTATGATGGACTTATGGGCGTTTGATATTTATCAACTCATATATTCTCCTGCTGGTACCGTGTGAAAGCATAATTAATCTATGCCAAAATCTTTTAAATATCTGTGACTTGTGTCGTCTACTGATGATCAAAAATGTCATAGAAATTTTAGATCATATAAATATTCCAACATGCATCGAGTAATCAATGTAAATGACAACGCCAGAACTAGTTCTTGACATAGCTCGGCTACAGAACTGTGGGGTCACGTTCGAAAAAATTAGACAGCCTAGCTGCGAGTAACCTAGATCGTCTAGGCTTTAGTACGTTGCGCAGTCGTTCCAAATTTCACGGTCGACACGACAACCGATCTCGTGGCCATCACGACACCACTCTGAAGCGCCATCGCGTGAATCCAATACGTTACACTCATAGTAAAGCGGCTTCACGATAGTGAATATCTATACATATAAATAAAATTGGATTGTCTGTTCGTAATATTGAAACTTTTGTTTAAAAAAATATTTTTTTTTACAATTTTTGTCTGTCTGCCTGTTCTGGCTAATCTCTGAAATGGCTGGACCGATTTTGACGGGACTTTTATTGGCAGGTAACTGATGTAATAAGGAGAAATTTAGGCTACTTTTATTTTAGAATTATTTTATAAAAATCAAGTAAGTCAAGACGGACGGAAAGCTAGTAAAATAAAAATATCATATTGTTACGTTTGGAACTGGGTTGAGTAATTTCATTTTGTAACAGTTCTGGGTCTTATATGTGTTCTGTCATTTTATGCACGCAAACCGCCATCAACAGTGTACGACTTCCGACAACGAATGAATAGTAGTCGCAGTGCGACGAGTAGTACAACATTTTTCAGCACTGTTATTAATAAGATCTATTCTTCACCAAAGAAAGACAGGAACGATACAGTAAAAAAGCAACGGGCGCTTTTTTTCCCATATTTTAGAGAAAAATAATCTGCAATATATTTTTTTAAACTAAAAATACACATCGTACTAAAAAAATTAGTAACTATGCTCACTATTGATGACGTCTTTCGTTTGAAGCGAAACTTTAGTGAAATATTAGTTCATGCTTATCCTAAAGATGCATTGTTATTGCAACTAAAGAAGCATATCAAATTTCAGATTCATCGTATAAAATAGGATAGGTTTTGACCCAAATAACATACTAACCTACTAACACTAGCTAGATTTCTAGATAGAAACATTAACAACGTATTTATGTGATAGTAGGTTATAGTGCGGGGTATAGTGTGGTGTGTATAAGCCTAGGTAGGTTAGTAATAAACGACTACTTGTAATCATTTAGTAATTTAATTTTCACTTGAAGCAGTTAACTGTAATGATACACTGATACATCAGTTATTATAATAGATAAACATATACTATTTCAGTATTATATGCCGCAATTTACAAGAGATTTTTAATGGATTATATTAACATTTAAGTATGTTCTAATTACCCCTTGAGAAAAAGCCAAAAAATGTCTTATGAAATCTTTACTAATATTATAAATGCGCAAATATTATAATGCGTTTGTTTATTTGTCATTCTTTTACGGTGTAACGGAGCAATCTTACGGTATGATTTTTGGTGTGGAGATAGTTGAGGGGATGAAGAGACTCATAGGATACGGAAAAATATCTCCTTTGTATGGAAAAATCAATTACGACGTATTCACCCAAATTAAAGAAACAGTTTAACACCAAAGCGTTGCCTAGCAACCAATAATAGACAGAAATTATTAACCTTTTAATTACTGTTTTTTTTTTCACACACGGCTGTAGCATTAGGCGACATCCAATGTTGTTATATAGCATGTTGTTCCAACAGTAAACGTTTCAATAAAGTGATGTGCGTAGCAAAAAGCATCTCTCATTGTAAGTCAGTAAGTAATGCTCAATGCAAGAAAAACATTTCACTGGCGCCTGCAGTAAGTAGCAACAAAATAAAACCACTCATCATGTTTGGGCAACGCTTATAGAACCGATTGCTAACTATCGACCCGCCGTCTGCCGATGTCACTCAGCGCTTCCTATCTGCAGATATTGCAACGTTTATAGAGTAATAGATGGTAATAGTCGTTAAGAAATCAGTGAGTACTTTGATGACGTAACTGAAGTAATGGTAAGTAGATGTGTGTAACTGTGTCGGCACTCGGCGCGGGCGGGCTGTTTGCTCGTGCTTTCCACTTCGATTTGAGATGTGTTTAGTTGTTACCAGGTTCAACATTTGACTATAAAGGTTCATCACGTTAGCAAGAGAAAATGAGTTAATCAAATTAAATTTATAAATAACCAAAACTTTTATTACTCACTATCAAATGTCGTCGCTTCGTTTTGGAAAATTTATGTCATAATAATTACTTACATTGGAAAAAAAAATATTCTATTATATTTGTACCTTAATTGCATATTTGTGTGTGTGTGTAACTAAAGTAAAGCAAGCACTAGATGTTTATTCAAAATATCCAACCTTATCAGAAAAACCTTATCGGAATAAGTTGAGCCGTTTCTGTTTACCCCAAAATAAACGCGCTGATAAAAAGACAAATAAAAAATAACATCATTGATTCACAGTTTAATTATCTGTATGATGATTATTTTTGGAAAATCAAATGTACGCTACACATCAGTAATAAAAATAACAATAAATCCGTTATAATGATCTACCTCAGAACTAAGATTCCCGTAGACGAATTACTTCCTCCAAACCCGGAATCAAACAATAATGTTAATACACATCACACTAACGATTGTACTAAACTGTGTACCATTAAATACCCAAAGTAATCTGAACACATAACGTTAATGTAATTATAAGTTACCCCTGACCGTGACGTCAATACCATCCAGCAGCTGATAAAAAATACCAATGCCATAGAACCGGTTGCACTCGCAATTTCGTTGTCACTATTAAGTCTAAATAATTAGCTATTACTCATCCAAGATGCTTGGTTATATATCTAACCTAGTAGGATGCTAACGCAATATTGAAATAGGTTATTTTAGATGTCAACGTAAACAAAATGTGTACATTTCCATCGGCGTCCGGTCGCGCGTGAAGTTGCTAAATGCGAGTAACTAGTTACCTTGAGTTACCGACATTTGTCATTGTGATGAACCACTTTGGCAGAAATAAGGTAATAAAGAAAAAATACACTAAACCAAAGACATTTTATAGCAGAAAGTGATTAGAAATAATAGTATCTGTCGAAATTATAGTCGTAGTTCAGATAATGATTATCAAGTCATTGAAGTCTGCGTAGTTAAAATAAATAAATAATTTACTTTACAACTACAATACTTAATAGTTTAGAGGTAATGTTTGGGTGTTACGGAAGAAAATACTATACCGAATATATTATATCTGTCTATAGTTTCTTAGGTAAGATATATTGGTGTTGCTCCGTCCTATTGCCAGTTCTACGGTGCTGTTCTGTAAAAAAGAACTTCGCTCAGCTAGTACTGAAGTGCCTACATAAGCTAGGAACGCTGGTATTCTGTGGTGCCACCAGGATCTCCCGGAATGTTGACGTACGTACATTTACGTCATAATTTATTAATCGTTGTTGACATTTTTCGTGGTCCGTGTCGATGGTGTCCATGGACAATGGTGACGACCACTTACCTTAATAGCTCGTCTACTCGTTATTAGATATCCATACAATCTAAACTAATGTTATATATACGAAAGTGTATTTGTTTGTACTTCTTTCGCTGCGTAGCGGAGCATCGCCATGGAATGTTTTTTGTGAAGATAATTGGAAGGTTCGAGGTTGGATACTATAAACCGCGTAAAACAGCTTATTCCTATGAAAAGATGTTTGTGTGACTTGGTTTACAGAATGCTACATTGATGCTTAGTGATATAATCTATATTAATTTTTAATCATAATTTTATTACTATTTATGGCGTGGGTTTGGGCTGAACGTTCTATTTTTTAAATATAAAAATTGTAAGTACTACAGATATTAAAAGTGTGCAGTGATGGAATCATGATAAGTAACGCGTAACATCTTCGCATTTTATTAGTACGAGTAGTGTATAAGCGAGCCAGTAAACAAACATTTAAATGAAGGATTAATAATGTACGAACAATCGTGAGATGAGACGTCGACAAGGCGTGTTCCTGCTCGATTATATGTAAAACGCGGCCCTCCACGCATACCATATTATTCTCGGCATTAAAACTCAATTGCAGGCCTTTATCTGTTTCAAGTACTTGTAACATATAGTAGTCGATTGAAATAAAAATGACAAATACTTTATTCGTGTAGGTAGTGCTTGAAAATACCTGCAAATGCAAGTCTCGTTCCCTGTATTTCATACACTTGTGGGTACTTTGCAGTCCAAAAGTCGCACACCTCGCGCATTCGCAGTACATAGATAAATAAACGTAACTTGTAGGGACTATTGTTCGTGGGTTTGTGATTGCAACAAGGAACTCTTCACATGTGCATCATTTTGTCATTTGGTTGAAGCTTCACTGTCGCATGTATGAAAAGACAGTAAGATATTTTATCAATTTGAGATGTCTAAAACTATTGTGACTTTTTTCGGATTATCGCGTTCGCAATAAGTAAAGAAATGTCTGCGTCAGATGCCGACGCGCAACTGAAAATATGTTCCTTGCGTACATAATACAAGAGGAATGTACTTCTACGTGAATATTTATAAGCTTTTGTATGTAAAGGAAAAACATTAAATTCTACACTGCATCTAGGCTAATTTATGATTCTGTCTTCCATTACTTCACAGCCATAGACAGAAGACATTACCTATCAAATGAAATGTAATAAGAATAGTATACAGTACCTACCTGCCATTCTTTCTCTACTTACATCACTACATAGTATAGAACAAAGTCGCTTTCTCTGTCCTTATATCCCTTTGTATGCTTTAATCTTTAAAACTACACAACGGATTTTGATGCGTTTTTTAATAGATAGAGTGATTAAAGAGAAAGGTTTATATGTATAATAACATCCCTTAAATAGTGAAGATATACTGTTATATTTGAGATTTCTAATGTGATGTCGTAAATAATTACATATTTTTCGCTTACATTATAAACGCCGGGTGAACCCTACAAGATTTATCAAAATAATGTACTAAGTATTTTACACATTTAATAGTCTACAGAAAACTCCGCGATGGTATTTGTCTATCTCTTATGGAT
>DWPA01007900.1:0-10045 GCA_018251375.1 Calpodes ethlius | reverse complement strand
ATTTGTATTTTATATCTACTGCAATATTAATTTCTCGATTAATAATATGTATTGGGTTACTATACACTCACCCCGTTGCTCTGTGGCAGTTTCCAGCAGGTCCCAGTCGCGGCGAAGTTGTTCCAGCTCGCTATCAACACGCGGGTCGGGCCGCAGCTCCTCCGCCAACGCCTGCACTTCCAGTAGGCGAGCCTTGTTAGCTGCCAGCTCCGCGGTGAACGCCTGGTGCTTTTGCAACTTCTTCATCTTATCCTCCAGGTTTGTTACTTCACCTGGAAATTATATAAACGTTACAATAGCTCATAAAGTAACGTGACATTTGATTAAAACTAAAATAGTTTTTTAATTTCTGATTTTTGATTTAGTTAATCTGCTGACATTTTTATTTATTTAATGATGCTATGGTAACTGTTAACTAACTAAATTAAAAAATAACAGTTACTAAATTAACAGTAATAATTAAATAACTGTTATCAACACTCACTGTGATGCGCAGGCAATTGCGCGAGTTTATCAGCGACCCAAGCACGCGCTTCGCCGGCGTCGCGTGCGAAACGCGAACGTGCGTGCGCCCGTTTCAACGCCTCACGCCGCGCGGCAGCCGCTTCGTATAGCTGTAAAAATAAAAGTAAGTGAGAACAAATTACAATAAAACACTAGTATTTAGATACATCAACAAAAAACCCTATAAAATTTTGTGTAATGTATTTTAAAGAGAAAAAAATAATTTTTACATGTGTAGTTGCCTCAAATTTATTTTTCTTGATGGCTTTTATAACTTAATAGCATAAGACAAAAACTAAGTTCCGTAAATAAAATCTACTGAAACTTGTTGTATTGGGGTCTCATCCGGTGCAATGCGTAACGTAGTTGATAAAAATAGTATCACTTCATAAAAGTACATAATCTGTGCCCAACTATCGTATGTCGGCAAGTGCGTCATCTGCAGATGAAGCATACCTTCTTCCTCCTCTCGTTGATGTTGGCCAGCTCGTCGGCGATGCGCTGACTCTCCACGTGGTTCTGCTGCAGCAGCTTGTCTCCGTGGCTGTTCAGCGTCGTTAGCTTCTCATCCTTTACGAAAGATATAAAAATATATAATAAGTAAAATTTATATTTGCATCAGATTGACTTTGATGGTTTTATGTATTTAAAGACCGCCTTGGTTATTTTATAATCTATTCAAATCATTACTATGATAATTTGTTACAAGTTAACATCACAGTATTGGTTATGAATACTGGGGTTATTCTTGTACAACTATACTAGATACCACTTGCAATAAAACATTATTTTTACTTTTCAAACAATCCATTTCACATCGACACAATAAACTTTTGATATTTGGCCAAGTATATGGATTGTTACCTGGGTAGCGAGCAACTTCTCGAAAGCTTCATGCTTCTTCAACTGGTTCTCTACTTCTTCCACGCTGCTAGTCGGCGATATCTCCGTACCTGTTGGTAACAAATGAAATTTATAAAATAAATAAAAAAAATAAATGTTATTACATTATTTTGTAAATATCGACGACTTTGATACCGTCATCACCGATTCGACAGATTTAATTTTGTTAATTTACGAACGAGTAATGCTCAAGGGATATTAATAAAACAGCGACTTACGTAAGGCAGCCTCCTGCGACGCACAGAGATGGTGCAGCAGCTTGGCGTCGCGTAGGAAGCAGTGCCAGTCGATCAACTGGTCGAGGGCTACCTGCCGCGCTGCCCACGCGCCGTGCAGCCGCGCACGCTCCTCCACCAGCGCCGCGCACCGCTCCGATATCTCCTGGGGAACAAGGGGCAGTGAGATAGCGCGGAATGACTACTCACACGAAATGTGCGCGCTCCGTGAACTTATTAAACATGACATAAGATTCAAAAGTGTCATATACTAACTTTTGCTTGCGACTTCGCATGTGTGGAATTAAGAAATGGAAAGAATACAAAAAAAAAACCTATTTTGGCCAAACATTGCAGGATCTTTTTTTGGGCTAATCCGAAGATTGCCTGAAAATTCAATCCAAAAACACACATCTATTTCAATATTATATAGATTGGAGTTCGTGATATTATGTAAATATGAGCGAAATAAACAGTGATAGAATAAGAATTAATGATACTTTTGACAAGGCAGTAACATTTATCTAACTGTTTAGACGTGCTTTAAGAGTATAATAAAGAAGATAATAACGATTCGTAACGCACCTGTGAGTTGGGGTGTCCCGCGGCGATGAGGCTATCGGCAGTGGCCAGCGCGTGGCGGAAGCTGTCGTCGCGTGCGTCTATCTCAGCGCGTGTGGCGTCGTGGTGCGCACGCGCTGCTTGTGCCGCTGCCGCCGATCGAGCGCCCGCCGCCGACGCCATCTCCCCGCGCAGAGCTGCAGACCAGGTGGTCAGGTCGCGAACCTGGGAGGAGATTTATAGTATTTAAGTAAATTAGAAACCTAAAGGCGACAAAAGGTACTCTAAAATATTTCTTTGAGTAAGTATGTGATACCAGTATGTCGATTTTCAACAAATTTTACAGCATACACCACACAAAATTTAATAATATTGATTATTATTTATAATTTACATATACTTATGGTTTAGATTACACTACTTTGCAACCCTGGAAAACTACTAGTAGGAGGATATACACATAGTTTTTTATTACTAAAATTACTAGTCTGTTATATTTTTTATGAACCATTAATCCTCACCTCAGTCAGGAACTGATGGAGCTGTAGATACTGCTGCAGGGTCTGTCGGCGAGTGTCAGCTGCGCTGCGCAGCGCCGCCCAGGCCTCGCTAAGAGCCTCCTGGCGCAGCGCGATTTGCTGTGAATTGGTTCCAGGGCACAGGCGCTGAAGACGTGCGCCCTCCTCTTGAAGCACCTGTGAGGACATTCATTCTAATAAGTTGAAGTTAAAGAAAATCATAATCAACAATAAACATATTGCGCAGCGAAAGAAGTTTAAAGTTGCCGTCACACAAAATGTAATCGAACTGTCCAAATAATTTCCGAAAAATTGTCCTTAAATTTAAAAATTCAATACTGTAATTTATTTAAATCCAGATAAGCTAACTAAAAAACTTG
Organism: Calpodes ethlius; assembly: GCA_018251375.1. Classification (NCBI taxonomy): domain Eukaryota; kingdom Metazoa; phylum Arthropoda; class Insecta; order Lepidoptera; family Hesperiidae; genus Calpodes; species Calpodes ethlius. The sequence continues at coordinate 6,964 of DWPA01007900.1, read as the reverse complement.
GCCAAAGCTCGAGCCAAATAAGACAGAACTTATTGAAAAAATAAAATCCATCCACTAACCTGCATCTGCGCGTCGATGGCCACCAAATCGTTCTCAGCCGTGTCATGGTCTCGCAGCAACGCCATGGCAGCCCGCAGGTCGCGGGGCGGCGGCGGCTCGGCCAGCTGCGACCGTTTGTCAGCCGCGCGCGCGAGCAGCTCGCCTGCGTCGCGGTGGAAGCGATGGATCTCGCCCGCCGCGTGCAGTCGTGCACCGCGAGACTGAATCTGTTCTACCAGACGTTGCCAGGACTCGCTGTGAAAAACATAAGGGAGTGGATGATTAGATTCCATTTACATTTTTCGTACTGATAGAAAAGGGTGATATAGTTTAAAGTGGTAAAACGTAAGCGTATAAAAAGCCCTTTAAATTTTAACTTTTATAACTATTGATTTCAGCTTAATAATATTATAGCCTTTATAATTTGTAGCAACTGAAGTTAATCCAAGTAAAAAATATAACAAACAGTACATACCCTAGCGCTTCCTGTCTTTTCTCGATATCGGCGATGTAGGGGCTCTCAGAAGCGACCAACTTCTTGGCCAACTCCTCGCACTGGTTGAACCGCTCCGCACCGCTCTCTACACGGTGACGTAGCTCATCGAACTTCGACCTTAGAATCTGAGAAATAATATAGATAATAAATATTAATGACATTATCATCATAACCCATGTCCACTTTTACATGTCCATGTAATAATATATGATGGGAAAACATCTGCACGCTGTTTTAAGAACAATACGCGAACTTAAGGGTCTGTGATTGGACATACGATCTAGTTTACATGAAGAAAATTTGCTATAATATGAACTAAATAATATATTTTGAAGTGGAAATATATTTAAAACGGAAAATAAAATAATAAATGGTGTTAATGTGAAATAACCATTTGACTATAGGAATTACGGTGTAATTTTGAGTGTAATGTCTCTAATTGTAAGATCTTTGATCGCACATTGCTGACCGTACTTTTTATGCAATTACGAGTCAGTGTGGTACATTACACATATCAGCTCAACATTATATAAATTCGTATTTTTTATTAATTAGGTGCAGTAATTATTTCAACTACCATAGGTTCTCCACGGCAGTAGTAACGGATACGTACCAAGAGATGCTCGTAATCCTGACCGTAGTCCTCGCTGGAGGCGGCGGCGTACTGCTCTTGGATCCAGCTCTCCAGCTCCGCGCTCTCTGCCAGGTACTCGTGTCTGCCAGTCACAACCATTACCACATTATTGTATTGACAAAACAAATTAGTCACGACCATCTATCTATTGACTTGTTTAGAGAAAATATATGTTCTTTTTTAAAAAATAATCTGTGATTTAGTAGTGTATAGTAGTATAGTGAAAGTGTAGAAAATTAAACGTTGTATAATATGTTTAAAAATACATTAATTAAAGAACATGTCTATCACTGATTTCACAAAAATCATATGACAAGATTTAGTGTCACGTTTAATTTGTAAGTGTAACTTTAGTTTACCTGCAGACACTCTCGACCAAAGCATGCTGTCTCTGTCCCGCACGGCGCTGCAGCCGTGCCAGCGCGTCCGCCAGCGCTCTGTGTCGTTCCAGTAGGACTTCACCCTCCGGGTGTCCCGCGCCCGCCATCGACGCAGCCGTGTGGCCCATCTCAGAGATGATCGCTGCGTAAGTATCCAACTCCAATTCTACTGCCTGTGAAGCAATATAAGAATTACTGTATTATTGGCACATATTAAAATATTTCTGTATTTATGTTCTCTTAAGAATTATCTAATAAGATAAAATTATCCGTTGTACACATACTGTAAAGCATAACTATAATGTATAATGAAGTTGTGTAATTTGTTTTGGCCGTAGTACTTAAGTAATAGTTTTAGTAAAAAAGAATTTAAACGCTGTTTGATTACCAATAAATAATAAAATAAAATAATGTAACTCGTCCCTTTGTAGATTGTAACGTAACGGTGTGTTACATTGTGATGGAAATATTGTAAAAGTACCTCTTCATATTCTCGTCCACAGAAGCATAAGGTCCAATGCAGTACGAGACTGCCAGTATACCTTATGCTCCACATGTCGATATATCTGACGACTCTTTACCTTGTGTCTAGTGAGCAGCTGCGTGGCCCGATGTCGGTCGTGGCCCACGTCGGCGTTGGTGAGGGCGGCGTCCTTGTCGGCCAGCCACGTCTCCACCTCGAGCGCGTCGTGCAGGAACTGCTGCGCCGCCAGCGCCCCCTGCAGTCGCGCCGCGCGCGCCTCCGCAGCCGACGACACCGCTGAGTACGCCTCGTCTAGCTCCACGCATAGCTCCTTGATCTGACGTTTAAAATAAAGTGTTAAAATTATTGTTAAGAATTTAAGTTACAACATTACATATTGAGGTAACACAACTGTTAATACACAGTTATCAATAATTGCTTGATAGTTGGTCGAATACAAAACAGCTCGAGAAATAAACCGTCCACTACATACTGTTTAATAATAAAATATGAAATTTCACAGGTCCGATTGTGACGTTATTTCAATAAAATAATTCATTTTAAATTATCAGCAGTATAAATTAATATTACGATATAAAAATGTATTCCATCTAAGAAGCACTGCCAAGCAACTAAAGAAACTCTTTATACATCCAAAGTTCCACATGAGACCAACCTTGTCCGCCTGCGGATGGTCCTCCTCGATCAGTTGGTTGCCGTGTGCGATGACGCGTTCGATGACAGGCCGCCTGCCGAGCAGCTCGGCGCGCAGCTTGGCGTGCTTCTTCTGCGCGGATTGCGCGCCGTGCAGGTCGCTCGCCGTGGCCGTGGAGGAGGCGGCCGCGCGGCGCTCCGCCAGCCACGCCAGCTCGCCCGACACCTCCGCTGCGAACTTGTGCAGCCTGGAATACACACATTTATATACCAACAATATCCATGTAGCAGTGATTAAATAAACAATTGAATATCAACTCTAGGCCTGAAAAAAGAAAGTTGAAATCCACATGACCGATCAACTCACAACATGAAATTAAGTTTGATGACATCACAGGACAAGAAAAAGAAAAATTTAAACTTCTTATTATTAATAATATTACCTAATGGTGCCATAAAACTACAGATATAATTAAATATTTTTGTTTAAAAAACTGACACAGACAGAGACGCGCAGGTTCATAAAGACTAGAATAATTTAAAATCATTCATGTAAAGAACATCAAATAGATAATACGACTCACTGAAGGCTGGTCTCGAGCGCCTGTCGCCGCTGTAGCGCGCGCGGTCGGAGCGGGCTGGCGGCGCGCTGCAGCGCAGTGCAGTCACGCTGAATCGCGGGCGGGTCGAAGTGTCCGCCCGACACCAGGTCCTGTCCCGCGAGCGCCAGAGCGTCCGCCTTCTGCTCCCATTGAGACAGCTCCTGTTCCAACGTCTGGGGACAAAATGAAGTAAGGATCAGATCTAGTTTAAAGAACACTTTGTCCGTTAAGATGCATATCGATGGGTCCTATGTATATGGGTCAAGATGCAAAATTACAACTTTATAGTTGAGGCCAAAGTTTAAATTTACTACAATTTCAGGTAGATAAATCTGAATTTAATGAATAAAAATAGTGTTTCCTTACATATATATATATATTTAATAGCTCACATGGTTCATTATGTCGATAAGATGCGTTTACCTTAAAAATAATAAAAATGACCAAATTGTTAATTTGGCCCATAAACATAGGACCTATCAATATGTACTGTTGGATAAAAGGAGTTCGATTAATCCTTGCTTTCTAGCTAGAGTTTAAACCAGCCTTCCCTCGTGGTGCGCCTCTAGTCAATCAGATGAAGTTATGACTCCAGGTCCTTACTGGCTCAGCTTTGTATCACTTAGTTATAACACAATAACCCAAGGGTACTTATGCTGCATGGAGATATGCTTTATTTATTCTATCAACCAGCAACCGATATTCAAAAACTGCAGAATATTTTTAAATGTGTAAACTGCTTCTTTCTTGACTAGCAACATCATCATGGTTTTGGAGTTATTGATGTCAACAAGCGCAGTGGAGACTACAGAAGATGGTTCATCTAAAGATAAAAGATAACCCTGAAACCAAATCGTCACATTTTACCTGGTGTTGGTTGAGTAGCCGCTTACAACTGCGCAAGTCGGTGCCGATCTCTTCGCTGTTGAGCGCTCGCTCCAAGTCCTGCAGCCTGGCCTTAGCGTCCTCCACGGCCCTGAGGATATGAAAACGATCTTTAAACTGTAACCAATTTCAACTTATAAACGCCTTACTGTGTATACATTCGAGCGAAGAACTTACATCTACCAGATGCTGCAGTTCGGATTGATACAAGAGATAATAAATAAAAAAAGAATACTTAGTTAATTAAGAAAGATAATTATGCCACTAGCAAACCAATTTTAACCATCGATTTCAACATAAGCCTGTCTGTGTTATTGTAACGATCACGTCTGTAAATAATATAAAAGTAAACGCAAAAAAAGTTACGGACGAACCGTCTGTGGAGCTGTGTAACTTCATTAAAGACAAGTAGTAAATAATATTAAGAAATGCCGCATTTAAATTCAATAACGCTTCTTACCGCTTGTGCTGCCGTTGTTGCGCGGCCTGCCGCAGTTTGCTGCCCTTGTCGCGCGAGGCGGCCACCAGCTCCTCCCAGCCGCTTTGTAGCGCATGCAGCCGCTCGCCCACCTCCGCTGCTCGTCCCGCGTCCGATTTTTGTAACGATTGTCCGATCTGGGGTAGAGGGAGGGGTTCATTAAATTTACTAATGTTATTCTAGCGGTTGAAATTTGACCGTAATAGTTATTTAAAATTTAAGCACTGTTATTGTTAAAATGTTCTTAGATAAAACCATTGGCATGGCCATGAAACTTATTTCCCACTATAAGCGTTTTTTCGCTATAAGTGTCATGTCAGCGTTGAAGTACGATATAAATATTATATATATTTTATTTCATAATGCTACTATTTACAACTCAATTCCATGGCTTAATAAAGTAGAACTCATACATTTGTATTTAACGCTAGACACTTTCAGCGCAAAGCGAATTCGGTTTGAGTGAGTATTCCACTTACACTTTCTACATTTCTCAGTTGCTTCTCGTTGGCTTGCAGCTCCCTTTCGAACGCCTCGTGCTTCTGCAGCTTGCGTTCTAGATTTGCCAAATCCCTGGATAACAAGAAAATATTCATTTAACATACTACCCTCGTAAAAAAAAATAACGTATCAAGAAAATCTCATTATTACCTATAGCTCTGGTCCTTAGCAGTTCTGGTCTTGTCTTGGATCCAGGCTTGCAGCTCCTCAGTAGCGGCCACAAACTACAAAGATACATAGCATTAGTTGTATATACCATTTCGCGTCAAGAGTTTTTAGTATCCTATAAGTAACACCTAACTCATCAAGAAGGCAGTTAAATTATACTAAGGAAGGAATATGAAGGATTTCAGCCATTCCTAAATGCAATTACATATATTGACTGATACAATAATATACTATGTCCATAACTATACACTGAATTTAACAATTTCGTCACTGTTTACCTGTTGATGGGCGAGACTGGCCAGCAGCGCCCGGCGGCGCTCAGCAGCCGCCTGCCGCACTTGCTCACGCCGCTGCAATACTGCAGCACGGCGCGCTAAGATACTGTGAGAAAAAACACATTTGTTAGAAATATTTTTTATTGGTCCTTCGAGCAGGTGATCTTAATAAGAAAAAATATACTCTCGCATACGAAACCCGGCGCTGAAATGGTATCGATAGATATAAATAAGTATTGCGAGCACCTTGAGAAGAAACTTTGATTATATTATTTTTACTACGATCAGAATGACCAACTGAGCTACAGAAAGCAGTCATACATCAATAAATGGTAGTTTTCAATTATCCATCTATGCTTAATATTCGGATAAGTTACACGGTAAAGTAATTAAAACAGTATCACTTTTTGGCTATAGCTATACTTTAGAATAATAGGAAGATAGGATATTGAGAACAGCTCATAGCCGTGATATAATCACTTACTGGTCAGCAGCGTAATGCTTCGGTTTCTGGGTGGCGAGCGCGTTGGCGCGCTGTGCAAAGGACGCGAGCCGCTCGTCCTGCGCCGCGAGCCGCGCCTCCAGCTCCTCGTGACGCTTCAGCAGCGCCTCCGCTTCGTCCACTGATGACTGGATAATGAATGAATTCATTACAAAATCGTTGTATATACCATACTATTGTAAGTTGAAAACCTATTTTTTATGTTTAAAATTAGAGAGTAAAAATTTAATATACACGTATTCAAATATTTCTAAGACCAAAAAGTATTTTTTTGTTTGTTTAAGTAGCGACTACACTCCCACGTTTAGTTTTTTTAATACGGAAAATTATTTGCAGCTTAACAACTTTAAAAATGTATATAACTAGTAAAGGGTTCTTACTCCAAAGTCGTTGTAGTCGAGGAAGGCCTCGTGCGCGCCGGACGAGGCGTCGATCTGGTCCGCCTCGCGGTTGAAGCTCTGCAGTTGCAGGCACTGCTTCAAGTATGCATCCTTCTCTTGCCACTCTATAGAAAAACGTATTATGTATTCATTCGGTCGTACTTACTTAATGTAATAGGTTGTCCGAAAAGTTCGTGCTGATTATCGGTAGCTAGCGCGTGGGACCTCACTGATTTATATATATATCACAATTATTGAAAACAAATGTCGTGTATACAATTGTATACATTCCAAAAGAGATAGCTTCTGCCATATTTGGAAAAAAGTTTCATTACCATTCGTAAATTCGTCATGACTTGAATGAATTTATTAAGGCATTATGATTAACATTTCCATTTAAGTTACAACTAATGGTCTTATATTGAAAGTCGTATTTATTTAAAAATCTGTAATAAAAGCAGACTAACAGAAAAATAAATAAGATAATAGTGCAAATTAAGTCGGTCA
>DWPA01007899.1:0-10045 GCA_018251375.1 Calpodes ethlius | reverse complement strand
AGATTATTTTTATTTAATATAAATGTATTATGTTGTAAATATTTATGTTTAGTTATAGAATGTAAAATAAATAAAATGTTGTTATTTCAGAAAAACGATTTAAGCCTTATTATACCCACCTTATTATACCATTATATGTATAATTTTGTAAAATTTACTTATTACTTTACATTTCGTATAAATCTGTGTTCTATTATCAAGATTATTTTAGTATAATTATGAGGATGTGGTAGCTAGTGATGTTCTCACGATGGCAGAGTGAATCAAAGACATGATTCTGGCCGCGGACAAACTTTAATAAGAACGCGACAACAGTAATATTCTTGCAGCGAACGCAAAGAAGTCCGTTGTGCGGGTTCCATCTTATATTTCCATTAAATTTCAATTCCCGACTCATCTCGCCCACAATGGGTTTCCTCACAAAGGCCCAGTGGCTGCCACTTCTGTATTTAATATCGAAACCGCTTGTCTAAGTATAACACGATAGATTTCTTTAAGAAATACATCGCGAACGTGGTTTAAAATGCTCAAGTTATTTGTTACCCGTTATCCAGTTAATTTCTTATAGCCAACAGCTGATGTTAAAGCAAACCAACTGATTCTCGAGCCCTCAATCGGAATACAACGAGTAGTATGGTGATTGACTCAAGCAGGAGTGTGACCACTGAATAGATCGACTACACGGAAAGATATAATTTCAGTGAGTAATAATATATGAATGATTCATTCATTACATTGATAATACAGTCCTTCCTTCTTGTGAATACCAAGAAGGCCGACTTCTTTAACCTATGACTTCTCCTTAGTATACCGGCATGGAATTGGACTAAGTATTGCAAGGCGCTGTAATACGGCCAAAAGTCTCGCCAGTAGTTTGGACTACACCACAAACAAGAAAGGTTGACTCGAGGAGAAGAGAGACAGAGCCAACAAACGATAGTTTTCCTACTGTTGGGCTCCGGTCTCTTTTTACAATGTGAGGGGTACAGGCCATAGTCCACCACACTGGCTAAGACTTCACACACTCGCGAGAACATTATGGAAAACTCTCACCTGCGCAGGTTCCCTCACGACGTTTTCCTTCACCGAAGCAAGTGATAATTAACATAGTTACACACATATTTTTTCGGAAATTAAAGATGGGTGTAGGATTGGCACTCACGCCCCCACTTTCGGGAAACCAATGTTCGAACTAGTAGGCTATCACAGCTATGCGGCCGAGCCATACCAACAAGAAACTATCACCTAATAATGAGTAATATTTAGGCGCAAATTTGCCGCAAGATTGAAATCATTATCAACCCAAAACGCCGATACAGGACTTATCATCCATTGATGGGTTTTTTGAAGCGGTCTCCATTGTCCGCGTCTCAAAGCTGGAGTTGGATATAAATTTTCTTTTACCTTTTTCTTTCAACAATGAAGTGTCATTGTTCATGTTTGTATTTTAATATCGGGCCGAACACGACAGAATCGGGATAGATAAATAATGCGTGGCGTTTTTGAGCCATTTGTTAGACGATGAATGGTCGGTTCCAGCGCGTCTGGCCGTATTTGGCCCGATATTAATGTTATAGGATGCGTTCCATTCATGCGCGACATTGACTGCATTCGTCATATCGCAGCGTCTCTTTAACGAATCGGTGTCGATTCAAGTGGGTATGAGAGCGCAGAAATTAGGTATACAATGTCATTTTGTGTATTACTTGAAAGTTTTAGCTTTTGGACGTTATATATTTGATTAATTGATCTAGGGTTACGTTGGTGTGCAATTATACAGGCCAAAACTTAACATTTATTTTTGATCTTATTAGTGTGAATGTCGAGTATAATCATAAATAACTTATTGTTTAAAAACCTAAAAACACGCGATTGTAGCGAACCTCCGAAGCCATCATCTTAGTTTGAATATCATCTAAGACAAAATACTTCTGAAGTTAAATCAAATGAACCCAAACAATAATGGGTTGCAAAGGGATGCAACATAAAGATGTATCTAAATAAAAGGTTATTTCAGAATATTTATGGGCACGTTTCGGATACATCATCTGACCAGCTCTGTGATATGATTATATTTCCTTATCCTCCATATTTCAACTCTATCGGACTCTGACAAGTTGATCAAATTTGACTTACAGGATCTGCTTATAGACAAACTCTAAACAACAGAAACGAAATAAAGGAAATAAATAAAAGATTATAACAAAGGAACGAAATTACGGTGGAATATCAAACGACCACAACTCGCCACTCGCCCACTAGTAGTCTAGTAGTGATCAATCCACATTTCCATATCGGATGTACGGTATGTCACTTGTGACGAAGAATCGTTGAAATCAAATTAAACGATGCCCCATTGACACCACATATGGCTCTATTTGCCCGCTGTTCCGCGTCCGGTTGGACAAATGTCAACTTTTAACGCATTACTTACTGTGAATAATTAATTAAATAATTCCATCGGGCATGTAAAGAAATACAATTTCATTATTTCCCGTTGCTTGATGTATTAGTATAACGAGAAAATACACAGTTCCAATTGGGTCACACAGCTACAGTCATTTAAGTCATTTGTCTCGGATTGTTTTGAAACATCGGTGAACTTCGTCTAGTAAGAGCTTTGGCAGTTCACTCAAATAGGTATAATACAGCTACGTTGAAATCCTGTTCACAATTTTTTATAACAGTAAAATTTAATATTTGTTTCAAATCCGCGTTACACATATAAAGAATTCTAAATATTGTTTTAGTTCAGACTAATACAGGATCGGTAAGAATTGTTGAAGTCAAATCTTCAAGTGAGTTCATTTAAATAAAATCGACTGTACCTACTACAGACATATGAAGAAGCAGCGGAGAGTGAACACAAGCGAATTATTCTAACATGGCAATCAAACATAACATTTCAATCGGATCCCATTGAACGGCAGCAATCAAAGCTAAACGGTGCGCAAGTGGCGTGTGGAGAGCTTTTCCCATACTCCCTTTTGATCTTATTCTATGGTAAATCATATAGCTTTTTTGGCACAAACTGGCCCCCTTTATCGGAGCGGGCGTGAAGGGCTCTCGAGTATTTTCCGGTGTTGGCATTACGGAATAAACTTTGGTGTCCAGCGTGTGCCTCGTTAGTGGCCAGCAAAGGGAAAGCCTTAGGCTCGCTCTGTATGAAGCGGTGGAGATGCGCATGTGAAACGCCCTAATTTAACGTAGCCTGGGTAGATTGTTAGCAAGCGTGTGGTGTGCGCGATCGGGGAGATATATTGATATTGTTTGTTATGAAGTACCAATGCTGTATCGTTACCTAAGAATAAACTACACAGTGTATTAAAATTCCATAAATAACACAAAAATCTTCGTTAGTACTAATAATTGTCAAATCTTAGTAGTTGCAATCTACTTTTTTCTAATTTTGTTGTCACCGAAATCGTATTTCCAAATTTAAAGTACCCCTAGAACAGGTGTCTTAAAATCCATACAAAGCGTCATCAGGAAGATATTCACAACAATGACATTGACGGAGCGACTTCGAGGCCCAAAATCCCGAATCCTGTTTATCTGGTATGTTCAGTTCTTACGCCAATTACTTACCGTTCACCCACGTTCTAAACTAGCCGCACTGTCAAATTGTAAACCTGTTCCTACCCTACTTAACGTGTCCTCTCTGTCGTTTGCAGTACGAGCGAGGGAGATGGTTGTGTTGTTTCGTCTAATACCAAACAAGTTTCAAATCTTCGCCTCTGGCGGTTTGCTGCATTCGTCATGGTCCGACGCCTTGTTAGAGGGGTGGATAGAATAATGATAGCCTGTTCATGTTGTGATAGCGTTATAATGTTATTGTATTAGATACGTATTGTTTCATTTATTTACTTCATTATACTTTCTTCAATAGATGAGTTGCTGACTTAAGTGAACGGAGAAAGATATATGACTAGGGTAGACTTCACAGAATGATAATATCGTACATATATCTAATAAATTTAACATAATTCTTACACGCGCGAGTTCGAATCCTGCACGCACCTCTAATTTTCAAAAAAGTTATGTGCGTATTACAAAGTTAATTATCACTTGCTTCGGAAGTTGCAAGGAAAACATCGTGAGGAAACCCGAGAGTTCTCCATAATATTCTTGAATGTGTGTGAAGTCTACCAATCCGCATTTGGCCAGCGTGGTGGACTATGACCTCTATTGACATTGTGTGAGGAGGCCCTTAGCCCAGCAGTGGGACAGTTACAGGTTATGAGGATAAGGAGAAAGAATCCTTACACAAATGTATACCAACAAAGCAACCGACAAGAATCGAATAAAAGTACACATTTATGACGGAAAAATAACTTAATTGGAAACGAAATTTGTTTAAAAAATAACATTTTACAATTTAACTAGGTGTAAATCAGACTGGCAATCGGTTTTATCTATCTACTTCGAAGTGTTAAAGAACAATATAGGAATGTGTTAATTGTTATGATGGGGTTGGTACAATAAAAAATATTATCGGATTGATGCCCAAAATTCTTCACTGGTGCCTTTCTGTCTGGGACGGCAGACACTCAGGCACCTACCTGGCCTATGGTCCTTGTTCTATCTCTTTCCCGCTGCAGCCGTGGGTAGGGTGAGACAGGGATGAATGTATTGTTCCTTTTCCTTTTGAATGAAATATGAAAAAACATGGCGCGAGTACAATTTTGTTTGTTCTAGCCGCCTTCGCTGACCCACGTCATTATGGAGTGTTATCTTCGATGAGGGTTATATTTTTAATGTTCCTTTTTTCATTTTGAATACGAGAAATGATATTTCTTGAATATGTCGTGTATTCAACCAACTGTATACGTAAAATATGCAGATTAATTGTGTTGGATTGTAGTATTGCTAGACATTTTTTGTTGAAACCAGTTTCTATCATTCTAAAACTTAAAATTGCTAATTTCCATATTTTTTTTAATTACCGCGATTAAACCTAAATACAACATAATTAATTCCATCATAAACAATAATATTTTTTTTAAATAAAACCACCATTTATAAGAATTAAATTAATTTTTAAAGTCAGCACCAGTAACAACTTTGCAAAAAAACAAAAAAATCTTAATTTACGACACAGATAACATAAAACTTTAGTAAGCAGTCATGTGTACTTACGCATATTTATTTAAAAATCGAACGCCAGATTAAATTCGAAATTCAACGTTTTATCTGCGAACTGTGCGTGTACTGGACAACGATCAGCTTTATTGAGGGTTTTATAACTGGTGGGCGAGGTTTTTGTGCCGCTCCCGACGTCCACCGCCACACGTGGGAACGGGATACAGTGACTTTTAAATTTTTCTATTCACTAATACGTGGTCTGCTTTTTGTCTGGCTAAGTGGTAGCAGGTATCGACTGTGACCTAATGTCACCTAATGGAAGCCATCTAATACCGCATCGTTGTTGCTTGTACTGGCCGCTCTGGTGTTTAGATACCTTTAATGTATATACAATTGTTTGAATGTGTTTACATATATAAATATAAATAAACCCAAGACAGTTATTTACAAGATAACCTGTATAGTAGAAAACCATTGATGTCTAATACGTTTTACTTTGATCTATATGTATAACCATCAAATCTCTAAGAAATTACAGTGATCTCAAAGCAATTATATTATTAATTTGACATCCTAAAACCGAAGTGAAATAAATAACATATCTAAGAATCCATAATAGCCACTTAGTCAAAATAAACGCTTCGATAAGTCTCTGAGAATTTTAATTCAACCCGTGTTAGTCAAGTCGTATGAGACAGAGCTATACAAATATGATGCTTACCTTTTCTAAATACAGTATAACATCGTCGTCTACGACTTGATATGAAAAAAACATATTTCATGACGTAGTCACAACTGATATTCATTTGCTCACACATACCTAATGCTTAAAGTGACGAAAGATATTTTGATAAAATACTATAAAATGACGTGGACTAATATGAAAGGTGATGACGGCTACGTCATTGAAACCGGATGAATCCGGATAGTCAAAAGAAAGTTTACATAACCATCATCACAACCCATAACTGTCCCACTGCTGGGCTCAGGTCTCCACACACAATATGAGGGATACAGGCCGTAGTCCACCTGACTGGCCAAGTGCGGATTGGCAGACTCATAGATACTATAATATTATAATTTTCATTGCAACATATACTATAATTTTTATTCATACGTCTAAGCATATCGATTATCGAAAGACGAAAGAACTCAAGGAACTGGACAACTAAGCCAACACAAAGACATAACGAAAATAGAAGGGTCGTCGGAATGACCTAGCAAAACACCCGACCGGGCCGTGATTTATCCGTCGGAACCGGCCCCGAACAATGTGTCCCACTGTCCCCGGTGTCCCCTCGCCACCTGCTAAATCACAGGTAATCCACTCTGACCACAGTTCCCATAAAAAGAGATTTAAAACACGGCCCATAAATAAAGTTTGCATTTATTTATTGTTGTCACATTGTATGAAGCGATTTAATTAGGCACGCTCTGTGTTCGCCTCTATCTATAACGTCTTTGATCTATGGTAACGGATTAAAAAAAACATTATGTTTAGTAAGTCTTTTGAGATTTGTTTTATTTAAATATACCTGAATGTCTGTACAGAAATGTTTAATACTAAAATTAACAATTAAGTTATCATTGATACACTTATGCATGTCCAATATTGAATCTTCCACCATTTTGGAAGGGTGATCACAGAGTAGAAGAAATGGTGAAACAAACTCCACAGCACAAGATTTTAATTAAACAAAAGTATAACTTATCTTCTTACTTTGTATCTGTAGTATATGTGCAAAGAAGTCTGTCGTCTCCTTACAACACACTTTATCTTCCATCAATATCTTCATCAAGACCATTTTCTTTCCCCTACCCATAGTGTCATCCTCTCTCCACAGATAACTAACTCCCACAGATAGCTATACATCATGTAAGCGAACATATTAATCTATGTTGTTACATAAAGTATGTGTTCTGCACACAGACTTCTTTGCACATATACTACAGTATCTTCTACAGATGATTTGGTTGCGATTCTGCTTTTCAAATTCGATTCGTTGCCAGAAGGGATTTGAATCCTCTACCTACTCCCACTGCAGTAGCGTGGAGGAGGAGCAGGCCTCCTCAAAACAGGAGATCAGTAAACTGCACGGACTAATGATACATCGAATCCATGCATTGAAGAATTACTACCCGACCTAATATTGCCGGAACAGTTTCGATTTTGAAGGTTTTGTTTCGATATTTAATGCATAAAAACTTGGCTTTATTGACGCCATATTTTATTTCGTATTTTATAGTGTAATGTTCCAAATTCAACTTATACAAGTTACAGTGTATTTAATTACTAGAAACCGGTCGGCTTGCTTCGATAGACTTAAAGCTTAGAAAAAATAGAAAATATGTTTAATGTCTATCTTTTTTAATTTCAGAATACTTTTATTAAAATAATCCAAAAACTAAATGTTACCTCTAACAAAGAAATCAATAAAAATAGATAAAAAATGTTTAAGCTGTTTATTAGATTTGCAAGAACAATCGCACGGACATACAGATTTACAAAATTAGAAAACAATGTACTAAGGACCATTGCCATTAGTAAATTTCCCGACGAACAGCACTTGTTTGAAATATATTATGGGTAAAGTCAAAGGTTGTGATGATAATGATGATGACGATTCCCTGTGTTCCAGACATGGATTACTTCTATCTATCTAGCAGCCTTTCAAAGTCCACCGCTGGACATAGTCCTCCCCTAATTGGCGCCAATCCAACCGTTCCTGGGTCCTCTGAATCCAGCTGGATTACTTACAATTTTATTACGTGCATACGTACTCTCATTCTGAAACTTGAGACAATCATTGGTATGTGCTTTCTACTTCTCATGTTCCAAGAGAATACATGTACTTTACTTTCTTTTTTCTTTTTTGACTAACAACAAATCGGTGATTGCTGTAGTGTTATTTACGTTCATGCCAATCCGCACATGATCAGCGAGGTGGACGGCCTTTACCCCTGACATTGTGAAAGGAGACCTGAGCAAAGCAGTGAGACAGTTATGGGTTGAGATGATGATGATTCAAGTTCATACGATGGCCACTTACCAACAGGGGAGCTGTCTAATTTGCCGGCTGTTCACATAAAAAATAAATGTTGTCTTCGACATATTCTTATAAGAGTCCGTTTTAATAGTCATACTTCTTAGTACCCTCGTACTTACCAATTGAGGATCTTTGTACTATGCAGTCTTATTGTAACAAAATATTGTCTCCATTAATAGCTTAGTGGTTCGAATGTTCGAAAACATCGTGAGGAAGCCTGTACACCCGAGAGTTCTCCATAATGTTCTCGAAGGTGCGTGAATAGTACATATTATTAATTGGTAGGTAACCTATATACATAGCTCTTTACTTTTTTATAGACGGGTTTACTAGTAAATACTCACATATCAAATTATAGAAAAATGTATCTATACATGGTCCTATAATTATTTATATACCTATTAGAATAATACTATTATTATTATGATTAATGTATTACACCCTATAAAAATACTTTTAGATATTTTGTCCATTTGCCCGTACATTTATCATAGCGAATCTCAGAAACGACTGTACAGATTTGGATGTAGATTTCGTTGATAAACCGTTTTTAATGATTCAAGATTTAATGTTTTTATTTCAATCAGTTCTCAAAAGAAACAGATATATCAATTTAAATTATTGCATCTCAAATACAAACTCAATTTGCCCACTTTACCACATGGAAAATGCTTTGATTTTATTTGAAGTTTTTTACCGTTGAATTACTTACCCATCCCTAAGTCGGATAGATTTATTATTAAACTTTTCAATAAATAAAGTTCACATACAATCCGATGACATAATTCGCAATGTCTTCCAGACAATTTGTTACATCGACATTAAGTTACGCCCACTTTCCCCTAACATTAGTGCAAATTTAGTGCCATAACCATCCAGCGATTGCAATCACCCTTTGGCTAATCTGCTGTCTCTTCTTTATCCTCTGTGATTGAAAGAGACAGGACATCACCCCGTTATTGGAAGTAAGGATATCAATAATGATTTAATATATTAACTTACTTGTTTGTGTATTTTTTTAAATATCATTATTATCGATCACGAGTATTAAGTCTAGTTGTTCGATGGTAATGAGGATTTTACAATGGTATTTATATATTATCAAATTGTAGGCGCCAAAATACGTCAAAACTACCCATCGCTTAGTCGCCGAGAGAACGTGCATTTCTCAATAATAGCTACTACGCAAAGGTTAGCTATCAGGGAATGATTTAAGCATTAAGTACAATATCCAAATATCACAATAAAATATTATATAATATAAATACCACCGCAAAGTTTTTTTTGAAAATATTAAGCTTTAATCAAAATAAGCATGTTTACTTACTTTCTACTATACTAGATATTGCCCGCGGCTTCGCACACGTGTAAAAAAAAAGAAAAGCAATAAAATGGTTGTAAATTCATTTCTATTACTGATTATAAAATACACATTGTAATGGATCTTACCACAGAAATGAGATGTTCGCAGTAAAACGTAGCCTATAGTACGCGTCGTCCTCCCAACTATCTCCAAACCAAAAATCATACTATAGAGACTATCGAATTTATAATATGAGTTTCGTATCAGAACTTGCATATGATACAAATATACAACTCATGCCACTTTACCCATCCTTTAACAGTGAACAATGTACCAACAGCAACTAGAATAAAGTTCTCACACAAATGTGTTAATAGACCTATTCCGGCCTCATCACGTCATTGAAAACTATTATAACTTCGGACGATTTATCGAGGTATCGATTATCGAAATAATAAATCGATTTTATGATGATGGGCTTTCAAACATAATTGGTACGAAACACAACTATGAATATTTGAATATCGAATTTGGAACAACTTTAGAAAAAGAAAATATTTCTCTTTATTTGAAATTTCAACAAATTTTACATCTGTGCTAGAGCTACCGT
>DWPA01007898.1:0-10045 GCA_018251375.1 Calpodes ethlius | reverse complement strand
TTTTATACTAAAAATATTTTTTTGGGTTTATTACCGTTTCAAAAGACCTTAAAACTGCTACTTATAATTTTGACAAAAAATAATCAAAAAAATGGATGTTTATAAGTAATTTTTTTGTATGCTTGCGTTTTACTTCTTGTCTTTTATAGCAAATATCAGATTCCCGGAAAGCAAATCATTTTTTCTAACGTTTATTTTAATAACGGTAAAAATATGGATTGCAACAATTGAATCCCTAATTTCGTCCAAATATGTAGAGGAAATAAGTTATCGGACATTATTGCGGCTAAACCCTTCTGATAATCGCAAGGGGCGAAGTTTGAGTGGCGATAAGAATATCGATCGTTCTCATTAGCAAGTCGACGCATATCGCAGCGATAAGCGATGCGGGCGCTAACGCATGTTGGCCCACATGTACAATGAATATATTGCTTTGAATGTTTGCATTATGAAAGTACTATTGTTCCGCTAGGAAAGCGTACATCAAAGTCTAGAAAGACATAAAGAAGTAAATATTAAAAAAACCTCCGAAGCTATATTTCAAATTTTGGTTATTTTATAATTTATGATCAAGAAAACTTAATTCATTTCAGTAACATCGGAAAATATCAATATAAACGAAAAGATGTTTTAAAAATTATTGTATTACATAGGCCCGTGTTGGGCGCCAATTATTTTGTACACTTGCGTGAGTAAAATTACGTAAATCATAGAAGAGATTGAAAAAACGAGCATTTTAAGAATAATGGAGCAAAATGAAAAAATAGAAGAATTACATTATATTATCACTAAATTCCACGTTTTTCGAACATCGTTTATTGAAATAAGGGCACATATTGGTTGGAATGGTTGAGTATGGAATTTAATTCGACAAGTTACAATGTAAGTGCTTAGTTGTCGACCCCTTTCACCAGTGATACTTCAAAGGGTTTCGGTCTTCTTGTTTAATAATACGTATATTTGGGACCCAAAGTTATTTCCGTCGATTCTGCGGAAAAGTTTCGATAGTATTAAACTTAATATACTTTACAATATATAAATACAATATACGTTATACCAAATAAAGTTTACTTGCTTATTTGAATGTAATATGTATATATGTATATGTTATTGTAGTCAAAAATAAAGGTGCTTACAAATTGTGTTTTATTTCGTGAATAATAAACCCATTGTGCTCCTATTTTTGATTACATTTATGATTTTTTGGTAGGTAATTTTTAGTTAAGGGTACATATTCAATTGTTTTTTTTTATTCTATTTATAGGACTTTGAAGGTCCATTGCTGGGGTTAGGCTAGTAAGCTTTAGCGCAAATTAGACCAATCCTGAGTCTTTAGAATCCAGCGGATGCCTGCTGATTTTTTGAATAAGCTATGTCAATTTAAGTCAATGTATCGTGTAGGTTTAGGAATCACGTCAAAGATCGCGCACCTGATTCTCGAATCGAATTCGGACTAGATTATTTCATTATATTATAATTTAATTCAGTTTCATCAACAATCCTTAAATCAAGACCTTCAATTAACACCACATTCCGTTATAATATAATATTTCCAAATTATTTAAGATTTAAGCTTAATAATGAGTTAACTAAATATAACCGTAATAAAAATTTTAAATTTACTAATTAAAGCACCTGTGTTTAAAGAGAATGAGAATATCTTTTTCAAACTTAATGAAATAACAATTAATTAAAATATCAAGTCGCAAAGGATGAAGTAGACAACTTCATCATTTCCATTTGCTATTGACCAAACAAAAGTTTAAGCAAACTGTCTAAACAAATAAGCGGATATGAGTCTTCCAACTCGTGTACCGCGAAATCCACATCCAATTTAAGCTCAGGCCCCAGAAAACGGGTATTAAAATTTGAAGCGCTCCAACTTAGCTCCTTTTAGTGTTCATTACGTGAAAAGTTGGTGAAAATTCATACAAGTCTAAGTTCTAATGAACACCGGGCGGCGGAGTTGGTCGGTGCAGCCCGCAGAGATCGTTTACACATAAGCCTTTTTGTACGACGAGATATTGTTCGTGTTGGCGTCTAACCGACTGCGAAGATAATTAAAAATTGCGTTATTTAGCATTTCGTATAACGATGATTATTTTTACAAACCTTTATTTAATGTTTAATGTTTTTGTTGGTTAAATTTTGCAAGCTGAATTAGAATAACGTTAACTGAGGGTTTCAAATGCAAATGCGCGTTACTTTAGTTTCGAGGACAATACAATATATTATAAGTATGGCTTGATACGCACAGCTTGGGCTTCAGTTAAGGGAACTCCTGATGAAACGGTAATTGTACGGTGTTAATACGAAGTATCAAACGGTATTTAAATATGTAAGAATCATAACGCTTAGAATCGCAATAATCGTACGTAATATCCTTTAGAGGGAGCTTTTAAATTGAATGCGTCATAAAAATCTGACAAAATAACGAAATATTCACGAAATATCAGATTCTACTGACTGGGTCTACCAAGCGATGGCGTTCAGATTAATTTCTCGGCAGATATTTATATACCACATATATTGTCCTAGAGTCGTGGGCTCTCTAATTTCATCCATGCCAATAATTAAATAAAGAAAAATGCCACCCGTGTCACCAGAAATACTAATGTGATGACCATGGAAGCATAACTATTCAAAAATAATATTTTTTACATTTTTTGTCTATCTGTTTGTTCTGGCTAATCTTTGAAATGGCTGGACCGATTTTGACGGCACTTATTGGTAGGAAGCTGATTTAATAAGCAGTAACTTAGTCCATTAAAACAAAATAAAGTAATACAATTTTTATTAAATTCCACGTGGACGAAGCCGCGGGCACAGCGACAACAAAGTTTCAGAAGGTGGACAACAAATTTCCAATTTAACAAAATCCATTTTCAAAAGGTTGTAACAGAAATCGTTGAATAAATTCTTATTACAGCTAAGAACACCGACAGATTAAGAAGCGTCGGTGATAAAATTCGAGCTGACTGCAGAAGACATTAGCCGTGTTGTTATTCTAACCGGATTAGGAGCGGTTGCAATCCGGTTAAGCCGGAATGCCACAATAAGTTACAAGGAAAGCGCACAGCTGTTGCAGCTTCTTGCTTAATTTACCCCCGAGGTTATTCAATTGTAACTAACATTTTGGTTTTAACTATGGAAATAACCAGATAACTATGCTTTATGGATATGACTTTAATTATCAAAGATATAGGATATAACATATTATGTCACAGATATTCTGGTATTAGACTTGTGGGCTTAAAAGATATTGGATAGTTTAAATTTGTAATTCTGGCGTTACAGTTCAATCTATTGATCTATCGTGAGTGGTATTGCCATCTAGTTAGATACGTTAAGAAAATATGTCAGACTAAAGCAATATGTCAGACTTTAACTTCGTAAGAAAAAGGAAGTAGTTATCATTCAGCTTTTATGATTTGACCCAAACAAATATAGTAAAAAACATGGCAAATTAAAATAAAATCATTAATTATAATAATTACGTTTTCATTCATTAATATTTAAATAAATGTTTAATGTAATTACATACATAATAATATTTGCACGCCTCCGTAGGCAGAGCATGCGGTTGGACTCATTCTGTAATAACTTTGTTCTAGCAAATAAACACTTTGACTTTTTATGACCGGTCATTTATAATAAACAAAGCAAGGAATAATGAGTGTTGTAGGTTTCTTGCTTTACTTTAACCAAAGTTGGTGATTAATTCATCAAGATGGAGTATTAAATCGGAGCATACCACGCCCTAGCAAACATAAGCTTCATCGATACACTCACCTACCCTAGCATTAGCAATGAGGCTTAAATTAGTTTGATGCGGACATTTTCAGCGAAGTCTAAAAAACAGACTGTTGAAAATAAATAGGGCTTTTTAAATGAATAAGTGTCAAAGGAGTAAATGAGCGTTGTGATATTAAGTAGTCATAGGCAGCATGTAATACCATAGGTAGTATCGATGCTGATCAAGAATGGAAGAGGATATAGAACGTAATAGTTGTCAAACCCCCCGTCGTAAGTCAAGTCGTGACTCAAGCAAAGTGATAGCTACTTCAGTAGTCAACTGAAGTCATGGAAGTAATACAAAATAATTCTTACGTCTGTCTCTAACGACACCCTGGTCCACCGGCATGGGGTTGTGGTCAGGTCTAACCTTTACATTACGACTAAAATATTCGGGGCCTTTTTTCAATCCAGCCAGTTAGAGTTATTAGTTCAATTAGTTGTAGGGCTATCAAACTAGGGTATGAGTCCAACTGCCTTCTCATCTGTGTCTGGTCTTTATTGTGACTGCAATTTATTTGTAAATTTTCACTTACCAAGAAAAAATACCTATTGCTAACATCATATCATCACGCGTGTAATACTCGTTATATAAATGAAAGAGTTCAGTTTTATCGGTCGACAGCGGTTGGGAGATGATTGATCGACTGGCAGCTGCGATACGGCAACTGCCTGAAGACCATATGTATCGAATCGTCATGCGAAAAATATATTTCGGTATTATATTCAGATGGACGATTCCACTAATTCGTTAGCTGTAGGTTGGATTGGTCAAGAGTTTAGTTTTTGATCTTAGAGTTATATTGATTGAATGAATAGTCTAGAAGTATAGCTATGTTAGTTGTGGATAATTAAGTGAAGTATAGATCTTCTGTACTAGTGTATTTTAATGATTTTCGGAGTCTTATAGAAATAACTAAAATTTTTTTTTACTTCTATAACGGTTCGTCAAACTTGTTCTGTAAGCAAATAATCTAATCCAAATTGTCAAAAAACTATTAATTATATCATGAGTAAATTGCAAGTAAACTGATGAAGGACAATTCCTGTCCATTCCTCAAGTTACTATCAAACTCATTAGAGAAATGAAAGAGCACACAAACCGCTATGATCGGGGCGCGCCGTATGATTGATTGAGTTCAACTCGCCACCCTCGATAGGTGGGAAGTTCAAGAAATATCGGCGGAAGGTGTTGAATTACCCATTTATTTCCTCTCGACGTGAGTGTTTGAGTTGTGACGTGATATTCCCGGGAACAATTTGGGTAACGTTATAAATTAGTTACAACGGTGTCTCGTGTCAGGTTCTTGTTCATGTAATTATAAATAAGACATTTCTTTTGTTAGACGCTTCAACTTTGAGATCTAAAGTTAAATAATCCATCTAATGCAATATAAATAATTTTATTTCACGGTGTAAAGTATGAAACTATTTAATTCAAATCTATTTCGTTTATTTGTAAATCGAGTAAGGAGTATGCAAATTTTCACATTTTATAATATACTGTTAATATTTGTCAATTATTATAATTTTCTGCACTCTGATATACTTATTATTATACATTTCAATTTAAATATTACTATTTAATTATAAAATATGTCACCTCGTTTTACCTACGAATTTATGTGAAAAAATATGACGTAATATGTACGCTCTTATTTAAACGCAAATAATAATAATCGGCTAACTTAACCGCATCACTTACTTTTTATAAGCACATAGGTATTATATCCTCATGTCATGATTCTCATATCAATTTTATGAAAAGGTTCAAGAGGACGAAATATTTTCTCAAACATTTCTTTACTTACGATGGAGTACTCAATTACGTTTCATAAATAATATTAGTGAACCGGTCCATATTGTAAAACCCATTAATAGAATGTCCTTATATCCCCGTCGAGAACATTCGATATAACTGGAACAATTCATTTTTCCCATCTTTTTTCCGAAATAGGGTAAGTCTGAGGTACTACGCATTCTCTCCGTCACAATAAAACCTCAACTTGTCGAGGACAAAGTCAACAAGCATAAAAATCTATTTTTCCGTGTCTATCTGTGCATAGCTTTGGGGTTCAGTAAGGGTACAATACTTAAGTACATCTCAGTTCAAGCCTCATTGCCTTTCTGTTATCTTTTTATCACATACAACTGTCCTTTTTTGAATATAGTTTTTAATACAATATAAAAATTTGATGTATACCAATGAAAAAAGAGCCAGTATAGCAACTTACTTTTCGGGATAATAATACTAATACTTATAAATCTTTTACTATTTTGTTTCTAGGAGTTACTACTCCTAACATGTAAGTGAAATGCCACCTTTTGATTGAAAACGCTCAAGAAACGAACCTACGTAGATTCTTTATATTTCAAGTAAACCAATACCGAAATCAAGGTTCAACAAATTCAATTCCAAATTCAACAAGGTTGTACAAAAACCCTGCAATAATACAAAGAAGAATTCTTATTTTAAAACCCAACTAAAGTGTAGCGAGCGGGTTTTATCGCTATCACTCAACCGGCGCGGTACGAAAGGGGAATGCGCTCGCGCCATTACTTTCGCTGACTTGTAAAATAGTTTACAAGCTCACCTGATAAGGTTCTTTCCACATTAAAAGCGCGACGAGAATCATAATACAGAGTTCGACATTTACATTCATTTCACTGGTACATGTACATCTTACGCGGTAATTAACGCGCTAACAACAACACTGCGCAGTTGTGATCAATAGTTTAGCGCGCTAATAGACAAATTAATTAACGGGAAATTGTATATAACATTTAATTAAAGAAGGCAGTTTAAAACTAACACGTTTATTAAGGCGCAGAAATTGACACAGATGTATCAAGAGCATAAGGTTATATATTTTTTAATTGACTTCAGAGACAATATAGAAAACAATAATTAATTTATTGTTTTTTTTTTTTAAGAAATCTCTCTTCACTTGCTTCCAGAACTATGCGCAGTGTTTATTTAATTCGTTTTAGTAACCAATATTAGACTATTTAGGAATTTTAAAATGGAACAATTTTACTATTATTTTAGGTTAGAATTTATTTATATAGATGTAACCACTCCTTTAAAAGATACATTAATACTTATAATGACCCTTCCACGCCTGCTTTAACGTTAGTGTCAGCAGTATTACGCGAAAAAGCCTTTATTAACACGTTAAATATTTTGTTATTAAAGTGCTCTAGACAAATTCTGTTTCTTATTAATGCCTGCGTCAAGTCATTTTTAACGCGCTAATTAACGAATAAATTTAGAAACAAAATTATAATACCGAAACGAAATCCAAAATCATCCGAATATTTTTATCAAGTTCGGTTACGGTGCCGAATAGATTAATATTTCGGATATACGACAGTTTTGATTACACTCTCTGCTTATAAGTAAACCAGACTGCAACTTTACATTCCTCGTCATCGACGACAAAAGCAATTCGCAAGAGTACGTTTATCTCACTTTACTGCTCGGTAGCAATTGACTTCTCTAATCTGTAGTATAAAACTTTTTACGCAGTTTTTAGGGAGCTTTCACGAATAATACTTCGTAGACCGAATTAAGCCTTAAATGGTTAATGAGTTGTTTGCGAACCGTTAAAAACTTTTTAAGATGTTTTCGGACGCTGCGGCATGTTCAGATTAATCTGCGACTTTACTTCTAATTCACTTTAAACTTCTCGAATTTACGATTGGAATACTGAAAATAGGTGGTTTGATTATGTGATTAAATTTGTTTTCTTTCTTTGACTTAAACGCCATCTCTAAGGTTTTACGTGCTTCGATTAATGAGATTAATTTTAAATTCTAATTTTATTAGTGTAGTTTTCAAAGTCAGTTTCATAAACAAAGTTTAGTTTTTAAAATATTTTGATATAATTTTGTCTATAAACTTTAAACGTCAAAACGAGCATACAATAAAGAGACATTAAAAACACCATCAACTCAAAATAAAAATCAATATAGACCTTGCTGGGAATCGAATCCGAGACCACACGTTCGATTTATAGTTTCACTATGAATTGCACTATAAGGACATCGTCTTACTAAACTATTTAACGAATTATAATATGGTTAATTTATGAACTTTCCGCGAAAACTATGTAGGCTGTGTAAAAATATGATTTCATTAATATTTTGGTGCATCTGGTTAGAGCCTTTGTATGAGTGGAGTACGTCTGAATACGACCTAAGGGAAAAAATTGGATGATATGCAAAGGGTATATACCTATAATATATATAAATGAAACACGTGAAATCAGAACAGAATAACCCGTCTGCGATACATAGAGTTGTCAAAAATTAATACGTTACACGACTAAAGGCGTAACGCGCTAACTCACTGTATCTCCAGACACGTATCGTCAAATAATATCACGATGCTACCAATATCGAGGCGTTTACGTCGCATTTCGCCCACCCGTCTAAAATACTCTCACAGTACAATAAAAATGTTATGAGGTAACTCTATTCAATGAACTCGTCGGTTATTGAAATCGGCGTTTCGGTTAAAGTAGCATTTCTTATGGCAGCAGGAATAATAAAAGGCGGGAGTTGGCTGTATCAAACCTATTGTTGCTGGTCTGATTGCTTTTATGGGCATTTTAAAGGAATACTGTGGTTTTGATACGCGTACCGTCGAGGCATTCATGGTTCCTAATATTCATAGGTCTTTTTAAATCTCTGCATGGAGTTTGATGATCGAACTGATCATTTATTGGGTTTAAGGTTTCCTCCCCTGGTTTCAAAATATTATTTAAGACAATTTATTTTAAATGTTGTAATGACATTTCAATACTGGTATAAGCTGTTGATACTCAAACAAATGAAAAGATTAAACTGATAATTGAGTCAAATTAATCTATTTTGCTTGATTATTAAAATAAACGCAATTTATCCTACACATGCCCAAAGATACAAATGGTAATATTGTAAATTTAAAATAAAATTTTACAGTAAGGTCATTTTTTTAGGTTCCATGAAACTCTTCTTAAATATTACCGTGAAATATGAGAATTTAAATGCCGGTTTAAAAATTCTAAAATTACGTCGTCTTATTTTGAAATAACAGAAACATTTCGTAATAACTGAAGGGACAAATAAGACGAAAATTTTTAATGTTGGTAAAGAACATAAGTTCGCAAAATGACAAAGTCCAAAGCTGTTAGCTTTTCTTTACTCAAAACCATGTAACAGTCTTAAAAAACCCGCATGTCCCACAAAAAGACGAGAATGGTATTGGTGCAATTCCCTATAGAATGCTTGCCTATTTTCCCGTCTGTGGGCAAAGTCAATATGTCGTCGGAGATGAGTTATTTTTCCATAATTCCGCGTTGTACGGGCTGCGGCGCGCCTCGAGTGTTCCCAAATAAATAATAAATACGTCAGCCGTGTTCAGACATGTTGCTTGGGCGCGTTCCTTTCCAATTTATTATGCATCAGAAAGGCTTAGTTGCTCTGTCATAACCGAGATTTGGATCGCTTTGAGACGTACTCTATGCTCGTGCAATTTTATTAATTGGAAGCGCGACTCTCAGAATTTTAATATCTAAGCATATTAAACCATGCTTACTTAACGTAATATTTATGTAATATTGCTGTTCATGAATCAATTAATTTGCTTACAATAACTGTGTCTTATGATAAATAGGATACGAGTTTCGACAATTTCGTTACAATCAGATTGTCCTAGAAATAAGTGTTTATCTATAAAAAAATTCTGAATTGTATAAATACAGTGATGGTTTTACTGTGCAATAAGTTGAACTACTAAAAATATAATGTACAGTTATTTATTTGCGAGGGATGACGCCAATGCTTGAAATAAGTTTCGACGGAGGCTTACACGGAGTTTTTTAGTCTTGTGGGACCGCGAGCTCCGTTCAGAAACTTTTACATTTGAAGACGTTGTACAGTTCCCCGCAAGCCCTCGGGGACACGGTGAATTATTAAATTTCCAGTCACAAACGTTTAGAAAACAATAAAACGGTTTCCGGCAAATTGTATCTGAACATATTTTAAACGAGGAAGTTATTTAGCGGAATTTTAAGTGGAAAATTTGGCTTTGATGTAATGTTCAAATAATTATAAATTAAACTAGGGTTTTAGTGATACAAATTTAATGAACGTAGTACCTATGTGATGTAATGTGCTGTGACACTTTAATTTAAGGTTGAATTTATAGGTGTTTTCGAACTTCGATTGAAGTAACCTGTTAACCGATAGAAAACTAAAAAAGAAC
>DWPA01007897.1:0-10045 GCA_018251375.1 Calpodes ethlius | reverse complement strand
GTCAGCTACGACGTGATATTGAAAAACTGACCTAAGCGAACTAATCTATGTATTATTCTTGTTTGGGCTAGAAAACACATGCCTAGAAAGACTAAATTCTCTGAAATATTTTGTAAAAGGACTTTCATAGATAAGTGAAATGAGAAAATAATAAATTACAGAATTATTCAACTGTTGAATTCCGTACCTATGTATAGAATGTTTCACCCCTTTAATTGTTATTATATAAATAAAGGAGATATAAATTTAAAACATTTTAATTTAATTGAAATCATTTATATGTTAATTTATATTAACATGCCTGATTATCTTAAACACAGAAATATGGCAATAAAATATATATTTATAACATAATTACTTAATTATTACACACTTTTATTCAATTCACTCTGCCTGTTTATATGTATGTATGTAGGTTTATCTAGGCGGAATATTGTAGCCGATATCTGAACTACTTCTTGATATCCAATCAAGCTGAAATTTTGCATACTAACTTATTTCCGATGACAATACAATTATTTGGAACCGTTGACTTGATCTGATGATGAATTTGAAGATAGCTATAGGAACTCCAGAATAAAACGATACGTTACTATCGAGTTCGGGCTTGTTTGATAAGCATTGACGAGTACTTTCCTCCATAGTAGCAAGGATCTGATTCGCTAAATAATAGTGTTTTAAGAAAAAATAATTTAAATCTTTCATATTTTATATTTATTATCATTTTAATTAATAAATCACATAAAACTACGTTAAGCTGGTATTCTTGTTCATCGTACTAGGGCGATCTGGGAATACTGACCACAGTCCCATGCTTGCACACAAGCCGTCTAGACGAAGCGTTTTTCTCTTTACACTTATGCTCCTAAGATTTATGGCAAAGGACATCTTTCTGCGTCAAATGATATTGCTGTACGTTTTTTGAGTATGAGCATGAATAGAAGTTTCTTGGGCTGTTGGTAAATACATATTATATTGAATTATACTTGTATTTCAGTATATTAATAGTTTCGCTGAACTCTTTCCTACATCAGCTACGTCTGCTCTCTCTTCTTGAAGATTTAAAGGCCGATATGGCCAACAGCATCGGTCAGTTTGGAAAATAACAAAAATTCATAAAATATGTGAAAATGATATGAATCACGTCGGAGTGGACGCCTCAAATAATTTTCATACAGAATCCGTCTAAGGCATACTAAGCCACTGCCTTGAACCCAGTTTCTCAAGGTTTCCACTTCACATAACATGATGTCATAGCACCGAATGTTTGGTATTTACGTAATAAAGAACGTAATAAAATTATCAAAAGTAGATCTCATGAATATCACATATTATGATAATGACTACCAGGTGTTTCACATTTGATAAACTTTATTCTAAAATAATAAAATTTTAATATTTGTGTCTTACAGACATTAATTCAGTTTATATTTACTACCACTTATATACTAATGAATTACGCCGAATATATATATATCAAGACTTTATTTATTTTTACAGCTGAAATATGATTGAATAAGGACGTTTCTTTTTGGATAATTTATCCGTTTTTTAACTTATTGCAATATACTATACCTATACTTAGGTACTTCTAGAATTTTTATGTAACCTAAATCTACTATATATATTTCACTTCAATTTTAAGTGACATCTTGAAATATTTAATATCATACACGCTTTTTAAAGTTGTCAAACGAAATCTATACTAACAATGATTATAAATGCGATAGTGTTTGTCCTTTTATCACAGCGTAACGGATCGTCACTATTGTAAGATTTTTGGTTTGGAGACACTTGGGGGGGACAATGAGTTCTATAGACTACTTACGAAAGATCCATTACGATGTATATTTTAGTCAAATTAAAGGAAGTGCTTAATAACAAAACGTTGCTTGGCAACCATTGATGGAAAGAAATTAACAACATTTTAATCGCTGCTTATAAGTATTTCTAGCTTCATTCTGTGTTCGTGACCTACAATCCGGTCACATTCACGCTGATGTTTATAATACATGCAAGGATATTATCGTACATTTTAAATAAAATATTCTTGTATGTATATTTGAAATTACCTAATTGTTTCTCGAAATAGTTGCAACCATTGTTTGTACTAAACTTTTACTACTAAAATTGGTCTAGGGAGAAGTATGAAACTTTGTCCGAGAGCACAGGTGTTCCCGAAGCAATAAGAAAATATTTATGTAAATTAATTTCTCAAAATAAGCGTGTCGTAAGCATTTCAAAAATCTTGGACATATATTCCGTTATCAACTTTTATAATATCTGATGCTTTTTCAGCTATCATAATTATTGGGGCGTTGGTGTTTCCGCTCGTGATAGTTGGCATTACACTTCCGTCTACCACCCTCAACCTTTTCACCCCTCTCACTCTAAACCTCTCGTCAAGTACTCCGTCAGGAGCCATCGCGCATGACCCGACAGGGTGGAATTGAGTTGCAACTAAATTTAAGATATAACACTTCCAGTACTCCAGGCTCTGAAAAGCTAAATTTTGGCACGCTTTAACATTACTATCTACCACTTTAGCCTGAACGCTTTTGAAATAACTTGTATTAACGATGGTTGTATAATCTAGCACACATCTAGCAAATTTATCCAAATCGTTCTGATCAGAAAAGAACCCAGTCTCGATGATGGGCGCTTCCTCTGGGTTTCTGCTTCGTAAAGTAATTTGACCCCTTGATTTTGGGTGCAAAAAACTAATAAGAGACATGAAAGTTTCGCCTTCTAAAGAAGCTTTGCTTATCGGTAGATAAATATCGTCTGCGTACGTGAAAACATTAGAATAAATTAGTCCAGGCAAAAAGGAGCCCACTGGAATTGGAATCGCCGTTACTTGGTAGTCTGGATATTCCTGGCTTTTATTGAGAGCAACATGGCCCAGTAAGGATGGCGAAGGAAACTTATCTAAGTTCGTGAATGTCTCCAACAAATTAACTATTGACGATAAGCCTTTCTGTAAGGTTATAGTTACTGGTACTAGCATGTGATTCTGTAGATTTTTACCGACTTTTGGTGAATGGAGTACGCTTTTGATACCAAGATTTTCCACATGCTCCTTTGGTCCTACTCCCGAGAGCATCAATATTTGAGGGCTACCAATACTTCCTGCCGATAGAATAACTTCTCTACTCGCGAAGACTGAAAGTTTTTTTCCACTTTGAGTGACTTCGACTCCAACTGCGTTGTTGTTTTTGTCAAAGATTATCTTTCTGGCCATCGTGTTTTTGATTACGAACAAATTAGGACGATCATTGATTGAGCTTAAGAACGCTTTCGCGGTGCTCTGACGTATATTTGTATCAGTGGTATAACTCGGAGGGGCAAAACCTATTTGCTGATAACCGTTGCTTTCAACTAAAATTTCATGTCCATTTTCTTGAAACGCATCGAAGAACTGTTTTGTTCTAGACTTCCAGAGAGGTCTAGTTACGACCATCAGTCCATTACTACTGTGCAGGGTCTTCGAAGGGCTGCTTAGGATATCTGGATCAATCATATGTTCGCTTTTCTTAAAGTACTCGGTCACTGTGGGCCAATCCCATCCAGGGTTGCCTAACGTCATCCAGTGGTCATAGTCAGCTTTATTTCCCCTTACGTAATACATGAAGTTAATTGAACTAGAACCTCCTAACATTCTTCCTTTGATTTCGTGTATATTTTTAGTTTTATGTGCTTGTGCCGTATGTCCATCGTTCAAGGTATAATAATTCCAATCTGGTAACTCAGGACCGAATAATACTGAAAATCCTGGACTCTGAAACATGACGTCATAGTTTTCATTTCAATATTAATTTCGAGTTTAACTTATAAATTATGAATATTTATTACCACTTATCTAATATTCTATATGTTATGGATACTGAGGCAAAAATATGAAAGAAAAAAAATACAAATTTCTCGATATTGAACACAGAAATTCACAAGTGCTAGTAAGATCCTTACTCGATTGAGAGCAGGGAATTGCTCAATTTAATATTACTCTGAATTTAAATTAAAGACTCATCGTATAATTTTATTGCTATTTTCTTGGTAACTACCTTATTGTGTCGGCCTTGTCAATGTTTTGGGAGCGGTTTGCTTTATTAATACAGGGGTTTTAAATTATTTAAATTACATAACATGAACTCAACACTCCTCGATCAGCGCGGTAGTTATGAAATCTTATAAAATTATGAAATCTTATTAATTTTATAAAGGAATAATTTGTACGTTTATGTGGACAGAGTTATATTTTTGTGAAGTGCCTCGTGTGTGACGCATTAAAATCAGTTCAAACTACTAATACTACGAACATCGGATAGGAATGGCGGGTCTCCGCCAGCTTCCACCAGCAGCACTGACCAGTTGTAGACTTCAGACAGCCGGTTGGCTAGCACACAGCCAGCGCTCCCGCCGCCTACGATCACGAAGTCGAAACTCTGGCCATCTAAGATAAAACAGAGCTACAATAAAAAACACTTTTGCAGCAAAATAATATTCCCACTTGTTAAGAAGCGTCGGGTACCGTCTGTCAAGGCGTGGACGCTGTTCCAAAACTATCCGCACTCATCGGTTATACCTTTCAGTTAAATTACTTAGAACATTTTAAATTTCGAAAAAGCTTTTAAATTAAGAATACGAATTGAACAAACCAGTGATTTCTGCTTGTTTAGGGTAGGACGTTTGATGGAAGAGCAGGGAGCTGAGAAATACGAGGAGAATCTGCAAGTAGACGATCACTGGAATTGCAACTTTCACTTGAAAGTATGCGAGCGCCGTCACTAACATCCTGTCGAAAATCACAGCAATAGTTTTCTCGTCTAAAATATAAGTGTTACTGAAGAAACGCCGAAGTGAATAATTCTTACAATCATGTACGCATTTAAATTAAGTTTCTTAATTAATGTATTGTGCCGGATGTAATAACGTTTTAAATAACAAAATAAGGTTTTTGTTAAAAGATCAACATAAAGATTGTTGCATTATTATAGTAAACATCAATGACTAAGATAGGGCTTATATTCTATATTTTAAAATAAAAATGCTCTTTGTTTCACATACAAAAATGTAATATAAGTGGCACATTTTAAATTTTTTTATCCAGATACTTACATTTATGATGTTAGTGTGTAGAAAATTTATTTAAAACTAAAACCTGGCTGCCTTGAACGTTTTAAAGGTCGAACTGAACAAAAAATCAACACTATTTATTATGTCTGCTTTTTGAATGGAAGTCGGTTATACGGAAAAATGTTCTAGCCGTTACTGACTTCCATTGATACAAAAGGCACATAAAATTTGAGAACTTCCAACCATTTATAAATCATTTTAAGCTACCTCCCGTTTTATTAAACATAAATTCATAAAATAATTACTACGAGGCCAATAGACTAGAATCCTTTGTCATGAAATCGATCAAAAAATATATTGCTCTGTCACTGTCACTGTCAAGTGTCAGGTGTCTAATACCAGTAGACGTTTATATTGTTAGCTAACCTAAAAATATACGAAACTTACATTTATACATTTTGCAGTACATTTTTTTACAGTATGTCTAAATTACGACAAATAATAAATACTTCTTACTGTCGGTATTATTGCACGAAGCAGGCGAAGAAAAAGCTGCCTATAATAACATGTAAGCGACCAGAATTTAACCACCGTGAGGGTCAGAGCTATAGTAAATTTGAGGGGGTCAAACTAGCTTCTAAAGGTTGGTTACATCCAAAGTCAAAGAATGACTACTTCATAATACACCCTGACGTTAACAAAAACGAGGAAAATCCACAAAAGCAAAGGAAGAGTTTCGAGGATATTGGCCTTTGTAAGGAGTTGGAGGAAATTATGATACAGCAAGGGTTTTCTCTTCCTACATATATCCAAGCTAAAGCGATACCGTCTATATTACAAGGTTATAATACAGTAATGACAGCGGAGACTGGTTGCGGCAAGACATTGGCGTATTTGTTGCCAATATTCCAACATATTTTGCAATGGAAGCCACACATAGCTGAGGAGTTTAACAGTCCTTTGGCTGTCGTGATATCGCCTAGTAGAGAATTAGGTATGTACTATACTCATATAATACAGTAATATGGAATGAAACATTTTTTAATATTTAAATTGCTATTTTATATTTAAGTTTATCGAAGCAGTTGATGATTTTTCTTAATCACTTGCAATAGTTACTTTAGTAATCTATTTCCTCATAGCTACAAGATACTTACATTGTTGTTAGGAAACAAAACCACTTTTACTTGAGTAGAAACAGGATTTTAGTGTATTTAACATTTAAGATATACATTATTGTTGATAAGTTGGAAATGATAGACACATAATAACATACATGCTAATAAATTGCTTATTTCACATCACTGCACCATTATTTTTCAGCAATACAGATTGGTGAAGTGGCTCAGAATATAGGGCAGGACTTGAACATAAATGTCACATCATTAGTCGGTGGACGTACTAAACAGAAAATGGTGAACCCACCTATCGAGTATAGTGATATTTTAGTGACTACACTAGGAGCCTACAGCAAGCTGGTCTCTACTGGCATACTCAAGATTCATAATATCCATCATGTGGTCCTGGACGAGGCAGATACTCTGCTTGATGATAGCTTCACCCTAAAACTCACTAATTTGCTCAGAAAATTTCCTGTAAGTAAAATAGTTACTGAAGCTGTTTTATGATTAGCTTAAAAGTGTCACTAAAAATTCTCACTGACTATAATGCCAATCTGCATTTGGCCAGTACGGTGGACTATGGTCTGTTCCCCTCACATTGTGAGAGGAGACCAGAGCCCAGGGGACTGTTATAAGTTGGTTTGTGACTTTATATGTAGTAGATAATCTTTGTAAGCATTTATCTTACTTTTCTTTTAAAGATCTTTAATTCTCATTAAGATACAAAGCGTTGAGTGACTTAGGTTCTTTTTTTTAAATCATAACTGTCCCTTATTTGTATCATAAAATGTTATCCATCGGACCATATGGACTACATGTATATTTGTATTTCCCAGATTCACCACCACACCTCAATCCAGACCCCACCAGTGGGCTGTCAGTTGACATTAGTGAGTGCCACACTGCCCCATGAGCTACCAGAAGCTGTTAACGCGTTTGTAGACCCCCAATCACTGAGAACAATCTCTACACCCAAAGTGCATCACTTGTTACCTAATGTACCACACAAGTAAGTGATATATGGTCGGTAAAATATAATTAAGATATTATTGATTGATACAAGTTCATATACTGGAAAGATATTTGAGATAAATCGCATTAAAATTGGATAGTGTTTTAGAAATAAAAGGTTTGCTCACAGAAACATACTCTCACTTTAAACACGTTATATATCATTTCTGTTCCGTTGTGGAAAAAAATACAGTTATTGAATGGAATAGGAGAAGAAAACTGGAAAATTTAATTCTCGCATGTTGTACAGCGCTGGTGGAAACCTAGCGATTCACTTATTTTATATTACTTGTTATAGATTTCTTCGTCTCGGCAAGGCCCAGAAGCCACTGGAATTATTAAAGTTGGTGCAAGCGGACGTGAATCTCAAGCGTCCCGTCATGATATTCTCCAACCAGACGTCCACCTGCGACTTCGTGTCCATGTTCCTCAACGAGAACGGCGTGGAGTGCATCAACATCAACGGGAAGATGGCGGTGCCGCTCAAGTTGGGCAAGTTTGATAAATACCGCAATGGTGTTGTCAACGTGCTGTCGTGTACTGACATCGCGTCCCGAGGCCTCGATACTACCAGGGTGAGTGTGTGTGACACAAAAAGACAAGAACAACTTACATGTTTTGCGTACTCGCACGCACACACGGAAACTATCATGTGTGCGACTGACGTGGTACATAAAGGTGCTCACATCAGTATATAGTCTTATATAATGTAAAACATTTTACAACTATAGAATGGCATCACTTAAATTAAAAATTAGCTTTGTCATGTCGTTTTATGTAAGAACCATTCTATTGTAGTCTAAACCAGTCTATTTTTGAACAGTCGGTGAACCTTTTAAATATTAGATGCAATTTAGTTTATTTATATGTGAACCAATCAGTTAACACGCAAATATAATGATATTATTAATAATAACATTGACAGAATTGATATACCGGCATAAAGTTGGGGCTAGTATTCTAAGCCGGCATAATACGTCGTATTCTGTATGCTAATAGATATTATCTATTTCAGACTCGGCATATAGTGAACTACGACTTCCCCCTGTACACGGCTGACTATATACACCGCAGTGGGCGGGTGGGGAGACTGGGCTCGGCGGAGGACTGCCGCGTGACCAGCTTCCTGGCGTGGCCGAGAGAGGTAACCACACAGGATATAGGTCCCTCCTAGTTGAGGAGACCTGGATCATGTTATCATATAAATAAAGTACAAATAATTGAAGGTCAACGGTCAATACAAGAGTTAGGAAGTTTTAATGTTGTTCATATGCCTCCGGTATAGGATAATGATTGCTATATTATATCAATTGGTTTTGAAGGTTTTCCTTGTTCTCCAAAGCAGGGAATTGTTCAAGAAGTTTTGTCACCAGCAGTCATGTATAGAAGTGTCTATGTGACAGAGAGGGGCTGGAATCTTCTTGTTAAGATTTATTCTCAGTACTTTCTTTAACATTAAAATCAATGCAATCTTTAATACAAAGTAAAAATTTATTTATGGTCACTATCACTCGTGGATATCAGTAACCCCAAGGGTATTACGGCTGCGCTCCCGGGCAAGAAAGTAGACAACACCAGTTTAAATTCAAGACGGTAACTAGCTGCCAGGATTGGTAGTATCCCTCACCATCATGCATGATTACTGTCTATGTTAAACTGAGCGGTACAGAGTCCAGAGACTTCCAACAGCAGGGTCCTGGTACCACAACCAGGGTGCTCCACGACTCGAGATCAGTGGATATTACACTCACTTATGACGTATTTAAATTTTTCATCAGGTGTTTTCGAAGTTGATGGGCGGTTGAAGTAGATTTTACACTCTTTTATTTAAATCCGTCTGTTTATATGTATACAGGTATATCTGGGCGGAATTTTGTAATCGATATCAGAACCACTTCTTGATATCTATTCTAACTGAAATTTTGCATACTAACTTATTTTCGATGACAATACAATTTTTTAATTTGGAACCGTAGACCTGATCTGATGACGGAGCTAGAAGGTGGTTATAGGATCTCCAGAATAAAACGACACAACCCTATCGAGTTTGGGCTCGTTCAATAAACATTTTTTTTTTATATTTTTAAATTTTAATTATTTAAATTCTCCTCTTCTTCTCTTCTCCAGATTCTCCTCTTGCAGCGCATGGAGGAAGCAGTCCGACTCAATAAACCATTGCCGTCAGTCAACGCGAACATCAGAAGACAGATCGAAGAACGTATCGCCAGCATGACATGATTTACAAAAAACGTTCTCAGTATTCTATTCGGTCCTGAAGTCTGTTGCTTAGCAACTGAAGACGTCATTTTAATATATTAGTATCCTGTAACTTATCCAAAGAGACCACACGATCAGTGAAAATGGCTCAAGGTCACGATTAATCTAGATAAGATATAAATATTTATTTAGCCTTTATTGACCACAATGAAATATCGGGTACAAAGGGTACGGGGCAAGCTTAATGCTCAATGCATTCTCTACCAGCTAACCATTGGACTATTATTATTGGACTACTATTAATATAGTATTGTCTTTCATTGATATCTACCAATGTTACATAATAAAGTATTAGTACTTGTGTTTAAAAAATGATATAACGGTAAATCTGTGTAAGTACAAGACTTGAAATACTAATTATTAGATAATTAGATGCGGGATCACTTGTTATTAGCTAGCTACACTGTGTTGGGAGTTTCAAAGTAATGTATATCTCGTAAAATTTGCATAATAGTTCGTGCGACTCGAACTGCAAGTTAACTGTAAAAAAATATATTTTATATAGGTATTTATAAGTTATAGTATAATATTTAGAACGCAATATAAATAAAATACGTTTTAAA
>DWPA01007896.1:0-10045 GCA_018251375.1 Calpodes ethlius | reverse complement strand
CGAGTACAAGGCTTACCTACTTTAAAATATCCATAACATATTTTTAATGTTTGGACTTTGCCCCGTTACACTAATAACGATGTGGTGTCTATAGTATTGAAGTAATGTACGTATGAAGTAATTGACGTCATCAATATAATTGACGTATTGAGAACAAAATGTTAATGGTGTATCTGTCTATCACCTGTCTATGTACATATATATATATATAGATATAATTATATATAGACTCGGAGTAATTATACACTTTACAAAACTAAAAATAGCCTTTTAAAATGCAAAAATCTAGTAAGTATTCTGTTTGCCAATGAGGAATTCTTTTTTCTGGGGCTAACTCCGAGGGTGGTCCGATAAGTCTTACTTTTCATAAAAAAACATTAAAATGTTAACTTTCAATGTCGTAGGATCAGAGGGAAATCCTACTTATTTAGCTTTAGTTCAGGTTGTAAGACCTTGTTGCTTGTTGGCCCAAACAAATATATTAGCAATGTAACAAACATTGTCAATTAAATAAAAACTTTTAAAAATAGTTCCATCCGTTTTTTCATCTGTCAGAGTTCTATAGTCGAAACGGAACCCTTATAGTTCCATCATGTCCGTCCATCCGTCTGTCCTCTGCTACAAAGCTGTAAGAAAGTTTAAAAAATCTGGTAACCTGAAGCTCCTCCATAGTTGGAATAATTTTCTTTTCTTCTCAAACCCATTGAGATTACGTTGGATATGTCTTTTAAATACATGGATCTACGACCACTATTCGATTTAGGAATCCGTTTGCAAAATATTAAGTTTAAAAAACGCTAATTTTGGTTAGAGTTATATCATTGACCATTCTAAGATCTAATGATGTATGTTTGATATCAAATACTATATGTACATATACGTACACAAAAATATATAAAATAAGAACTTTTAATAAAAAATCGAATCGATTACAAAAGTAAAAAATACCTAAAACGTTATTTATTGAGACAACTGTATGGTCTCAGATGTACAATTAGCGAATGTACACTTAAGACTAGAATCATGTAATGTACATAATCGACAAACAAACTAACGTACCTAACGATAAGTAGCTACTGCAATCCTTAAATTTAGAAAGAAGCAAAAAGAAGAATCAAGCTTTGGCGAAAAGAGAGCTTAGGAGAAAGAAGAAACAACGCCGAGATACAGTTGCTCTCAAACCTAATGTTTTCACAAACTCAGATTCACGCAAGACGTCTCAATTGTATCCCAATAAAACACTATGTGATCATAAACTGTTTTATATAAAATACTTACGTAATATTACATACATTGGTATTTTGTTACATATACATGGCAATATAAGCGCGAGGTTTGGATGTAATTATAAAGATTAGGTAAAAGGGTATTTCTGCATAAATAAATTGGACACTTAACGAGGCCTAACACTGCCACCTAAAGTACTGCCTTTAACAATGTAATCGTTTTTTGATCTTTATTACAATGTTAGATCTATTTGTATAAAATAATTTAATAATACTGCTTTATACATTATTTATATAAAAGTCGATAGCATTATATTTTCAAGTAGGGACACTTGGAAATTACAACTCAATTTATAAGATAAGAGCAAGTCTCTGTGAATATGTACTTCGTTTTACTCACCTATTGATATACTATTTTCCGCTTCGATTGTATATAATAGTTAAATATTTATTTTCAAGCGTTTAAATATGTTAAACATGTTCAAATCAAATTATTTTAATGCTCCTATTTGATTAACTTTTTACTATATAATACTATCTAGTATTTATCGTGATAGACAAAAATACATATCTAGTTATCATTGAAAACAATGATATGAATCGACATTATAATAAGCGAAGAGAGAGCAGATATTCCCATCTATCTTTCTCAGTTTCAAGCAGTCTTATTCAAGGTAAGTATAATATGGACTAATATCAACAAAATACATATGGCCGAACGCAAATGGGGCACCTGTCTGATGAAGAAAGACATCGCCTCAGACAATCAGCGTGGAAAAAGTGTGCGCACGGTGTCACTCGTGCTGATTTCATAGTGCCAAGACAAACTGCGCACACATCCTCGAGAGTCGACAGCTCTTCGGTAGTTGCACGACGAAATTTGGCAAGAGATCCACACGCTTCCTTTAGTTTGAGAAGCGCTTCACCAAGTCTGTATCTGCCCTGGATGTAAACACAAACGTAAAACACCAGGACGGCCAATCGCCATCGCTCGTACCAGGCTAGAGCTGGTACGATAGGAATGGCTAAAATTGTTGTGATCCCCCTGGACCATAATCCGCAATATAAGGCCTCCATACCTTCAAGTCTCTCTATTTTTAACGCAGTCAGGCCTATGGGCCAAAGTTCGAGGAATGTTTTTTCTGTGAGGAGATAATACGTCGCAGTGACGAGGATGTACAGGGCATTAGGTCTATAATATTCTAATCCCTGTTCCAAACCGAAGGTAAGAAGAATGAATGTGATAGTGACTATGAAAGTGACTGCCTTGGTCCACTCTAAGACTATTTTTGTAGCGGACATAGCGAGATGCTTCACTCTGGAATGGCGTGTTACGTTGACGTAGGGCGACCAGTCTTGCTTTGTGCATATCTCTCGTACGTAGCTCACGGAGTAGGTGACGACGTTGTAGAACATGAGGGAGTAGATACACGTCAGCCGGCCGTGAGATACGAGAAGTCGGTTGCACGCAGTAAACATTAATAACTGAAACAAGATATTCAAGTACCTCAAGCTTTACGATATTGTTAAATAAATATATTTAAGTATATATATTAATAAAGTAAACATGTGATCTTTTTCAAATCTTTTTAGTTATGCGGAAAAAGCAAATGCATACGCACTCGTTGTCCAATAAATTTTTTCACCAATAGCAATCAAACGAACAAATCAACCACCTGGTGGTAAGTGGTTACTGTAATATATGAACATATGTTAAACCAGAGAATTAATTAAACCGGCGGCTGAAGACTTGTTACTTTTTTTAAGAAAGAAATATTTGTGTCGAAAAAAAAATAAAAAAGTTCATGTCTATTTGCTTTCTTTAAAATACACGGATATTCACGTTAGAAATGTTGACAACCAAGTGTGAGAAGAAACATTAATCTGAAAATTAGGTACTCGCCGGATATTGAACCCGGATGCTTTGTTCAACTAGCAAGGTCCATTAACTGGACTACATCCCTGTACACTGGAGAACCCGGAGTCTCCCATTACGAGTATATGGGTGTACATGAGATGCGGCAGTCCTCCGCTGGAATTTTATGCCTTTCGGTACACAGGTACCTATTTTGTCCATAAAAATTCTTATTTACTACGTGATTACCCCCCATGGCAAAAAAAAAATTGATTTACCTCCAGTGACGGTCGTTTACAGAAGGTTTCAATGGGCAAAAATACCTTAAAACAAAAAACTATCGCAAAGAAAAGTAGGGAATGTTTTTGAAGATTTCTCCTCTTTCCCATCCCAATAGAGTTGTCACTCACCTGACTTATCATAGTGGAGAGATTGTTCATCAGTAAGAAAAGCCTCTCAGCGCGCTCTAGAGGTGAATACAGAGTCTTCAGGACATTTAAAATGCAGGAGGTAGGCCCTTGGAG
Organism: Calpodes ethlius; assembly: GCA_018251375.1. Classification (NCBI taxonomy): domain Eukaryota; kingdom Metazoa; phylum Arthropoda; class Insecta; order Lepidoptera; family Hesperiidae; genus Calpodes; species Calpodes ethlius. Next base: position 6,440 of record DWPA01007896.1, on the reverse strand, counting down.
CCTACGTGCTACACCTGAAACCAAGGAAATGATTTATGTTCAGAGAGTACAGAAACCATTTAATTATAAACGTACTATAACGATCATACACATTGTTAGGAGTTGTGCCCTGTCCTATTGTGAATCTCTCCGCCGAATTAACTGCATTTGTGTAAGTTTAAATAATAATCTTCCTAGACCGGGTGATTCTTTAAAGAGTTCTCTTCTGTCTCCTATAGAATTATTTGTTAAATAATAAAACCAACATCTTTGCAGGAATAAAGACGGGTAACACGGATAGAGGACACGCAGCGAGGGATCTGGCTTAACGACAGACTTCGAGGGCGCTTGTTGTCAGACTTGTCAAATGATATTGACCATTTCTGACAGCTCAAGTTTCCAACTCGTAGTTTTCCCTTATTTGCATAATTTTTCTTGAACTTTATTTTATTTTAGAAGAAAAGACAGGCGTCGCAAGACATTAAGGATAAAAAAATAGGGTTTATACGAAATATAACCAACCAATAATAATTAAAAAAAAAGAATATATAACGATATATGTGTGGTTTTCCAGCAATTTTGGGACGGCTTAGAATATTAGCCGCAATCACATTTCAGGATACTATTAGGGTGTCTTAAAAAGCGATAGATGCCGGACAGCTTGATGGTAAGGCATATATTAATTTCAATATTATTATTAATTGATTAATATTATTACTGGTATTATTATATTTCCATGAATCAATCTCTTGCTTGAATTACATGCCAAATGATGCGTCGAGTTCCGGCTACAGGGTTGAAATATTTTTTTTTCATCTTCTCTTTTTCTTGTCCTGCAACGCATTTGCGATCATTTTATTGTTGCTGCTGTCCATGTGCATGCAGCCACGTACCATCAGATGGATCATTAGTATGTTTGTCGGACATATTTTTTTTTTTTATATTTCAGTATTTGTTGCTATACATTACGAAAATAATTAAGAGAGACTGGCATAAGAGAGAGTCTTTAAAATGTGGTATTATGATTTTCGGACCGGACAGGTAATAACTTAACTTGGAATATCAAAAGTCAGCTACGAACATTTCAATGTACCTCTATGGTACCTGTTGTACCTTTTCAAATAAACTTAAATTAAATCACTAGTTTAGGAAATTATTAATTTACTTTAAGTAGATGGCTGTTTGTTGTATAATATCATTACAGTCAACCCTATCCAAGTTTTTTGTAGGCAAAAATTAAGTATAAAAGCCTTCCCGTTTCCAAAGCTGATCAGTTCAGAGCAAGCCCTCACATGAACCATTACTTCATAAACATTCCAGCCCAGAAATCGCTCTGGTAAGTAACTACCTTTAATTTAGTTTCTGTTCTCGCATATTATATTTATATTGTTTCTTTTACCATTCTTGTTTCTCATCCTATTGTTACAAATAATACATACTGACGACAATTTAACTACATGCGCCACATATCTCAGTATCAACAATTCTGGGCAAATATTTCAAGCGAATTAAAAAAAAATCTCAATATTTTCACAGTCTTGTAACCTTCTTAATGAAAGGTTCCTAAGAAGTCGAAGTTGTTAGGTATATGAACTTATAATATATATTTTCAAAATTCCATAATTAATTTAATTTCTAATTTATCACTTATATGAACTCTTTTGAGCTCATGTGGTAATTTGTGACTGTGATGTAGGTTGATGGTGTAATGGATACGTATTCGTCAACGTACTAATATATTGTTTACGCTTTATCCAAGCGGCATACAGTAACGGCTAAAATAGCTTAATTCTTTCATAACTTCTGTCCATGCCATTAAGATTACGAGAAATTCTTAAACCTTTCAACTTGCTAGCTTATTTCATCCAATTTCACTTTTTAGGGTTCCAGAGTGGAAATGGAATCATTGTAGTTTCCATCTTTCCATCTCTCCGTACGTCTTTCCGAGGCATAGCGCAATTTTTTATTACTAGAAAATAGTTGAAAAACGCGCACCGACAAAGTTACTTCAAACAATATTTCAGGGTAGATACCTCCTGTACATGTAGAGTGAACTTTCTTTTTCTACTAACCATGTAGTGTAGGGTCTTAGTGTAAAAAAAATATACAAATATATAGTATCATAGTATCTGCGAAGATCGGTTTTCGAAAAAATAAGTCTTAAAGTGTAAATTTTGATTAGAGTCGACTGTCCGCCTTCTGCCAGCTTAACGGCTGAGGACATTTAAAAAAACCAAGAGAATGAAAAACATCACAGCTGGTTTATATTTATAAGAGTAAATAGTCAATTGTAAACAAAAATCCTATAAAAATAAGGCGTAAATCACAAACTATTCTTGTAAAAGCTTTTTACATTTATGGATAAATGCTAACCTACGTTATTGCTGAGTCTTGAAAAATTTATACCAATGACGCATGTTCGCTGGCGGAGGGCCAGCTTCCGTCGCTCCATTCAGTTTCAGTCCGGCAATGACCTGACTTCCACACACAATTTGTAAACATTGTCATGTGTTAGAAACTCATCACGAGTTTTATTTGAATTCACGGAGTAAAACTATCATGCAACTACAACATTCAAAAACCATCTAAGAGACATTTTGTGACGATTTTTCAATTTACGTTACGGTCTTTGTCAGGATTTACAATAGTGAATATGCAATGCTATGCGTAGTACTTGAGCAATCCTTTGTTTTACCAATCCAGAATTATATATAATTTGAAACATCGATGTAAGCGTAGAACGTAGGTTTCGATTTTTGGAAATAAACTTTAACTGGAGTATTTCACTCCATACACAAAAAAACTTCTTATTTAGTCCTTTTTACGATGAATTGTGGATATACTTCGGTACATTAAACAGGACAGTCATCAAGCAATATAAACGAGGTAGTTAAATAAAGATATTTAATATTTACAAATGAGATACGTAAATAGATTGGCCCAACATTGAAAATTGTTTACAAGTTATTACAGGAATTGTTTACTGAAATTTCTGTCTGTGATATGATCACTTAATATTGCATTTCATCCAAGCCTTTGTTATGTTTATACCCAACGAATATCAACTTGAAAACTACTCCTACCGGTCTTTAGTTTAAAACAATCATCTAGTTACTTTGTAATAACTTTTTGTCATGGGAATTTATAATAGTGCATCTCTATTAAAACAGAATTTTTCTACACATTTTGAACAACTACCCTCGAACGGGCCATCTGTTTTAAATCGGCCTTGTTCCTAGTAATAATATATTGAATAACATTTTTCTTAAAAAAAATAATCTTTAGGTATAAGGTCTAATGATTTTGTTGAGTTATTCCTAAGTTAATATTTTAATAGTACAGAAACGTCCTGGTGTCAAAATTCTATTGTAATTATTTGTCAAAAAGTAACTTTACATTGATATCTTTTAATATTGTATATTCACAAGTAAAATGTATTTGTCACTCATTGGATTTGAAGTTTAGCTTTCTGCATTCTGTATGTAAACATTAAATGTACCATAACTCTAACTCCTACGTAATGTAAGAAGCATTATTCTTAAAAACTCAAGTGTGAAGGTATTCATGATATTATAATCAATGCACAAAATATACCAATTGCATCCTATTTTCACCTACAATCGTCAATTATGTACTTGGGAAGTGCAATGACTGCGTCGCGGCTACATTTTCCTCTCGAATAACTAAACTTGTTAACTTTAAATAATTTATTTTTGAACAATGAGACAGTAGCTGACTTTAAATATTTTTAAGATTAAATAACGAGAGTTCTTTGAATCTTATATCGAATTCAAATTCAAAGTATTGTAAACATAATTAAAAAAAAAAAAGGTTTTTGTTTTGTTTCGAAGCTTTGAAATAGATCAATTTGTTTGTGCCAAATTTACCCTGTTTTTCAACAAACATGTCAACAAATACATTCTTTGAAGTGTCCGCCGCATTCTTTTTAAGTATGTGAAGGATTTGTTTAGTTTTTAGGAAGCTTACCGTGCGCGAGCTTGGCCACGGCGGGGTACCACCTCGCTGGATATCTGTAGTTGGCTGATATGAGGACGGGTAATACTAGACATGTATAAGCTGCCATTAGCCACGCACCACCCAAAGCCACGAACAACCCTCGCGGCGCCCAATACGGTAGCAAGAGCACCACTGAAATCAGCCATACTAAAACAAGACATTTTTTTATCAGTACTTTATATTGTAGGTAGCTATCTAATAGTTCACTAATACATTTTGACTTGAGTCCAAGCTGATATTTATTTATTCAAATAAACGTAGTCATTCAACACATTTGGCGGGTGATCTATTACCAAATGACGACTAATATAAGCAAGATAAGAACATGGATGTGATAAAAGCAACTGCGCGTTTTGATATCAACTATTGTTATTCCACGTTTTTGGCGTGCAAATTGCAAGACATACCTACTTACCAGTGTTAGCTATTTTATCTTCAGATTTCATAGGAGGAATCTTCGAGAAAGAATCACTTCTGATTCTGCCGCGCACTCGTGATATCATACCCATTGTAAACTGTTAAATTAATATATAATCACAAAAATACGTTAATATTTTAACAGTTCGATTCCAGAAATTAGTTTTTTTGCGTTATTATTATATCACGTGTAATCAATTGTTTTACAGTTGCACTGAAACAACCACTTTGCACGAAATGTATCACTCGAGTGCGCATTTTGTTGGGCAGACGCTTGGGCGGGCGGCGCTTGCGCAAACAGAAACGTGCGTTTACATTGACGTACTGCGCCAAATTAATTTGAGTCACTTCGGCATCCAAGCCCCCTTGATAATGGTCGTGTATGAACTCTAGTCAAACACCAGCAGCAGTGTTCCACCCAAATATAAATAATCAAAATAACCACAGAATTTGGGATGAATTTTTCTGTTAAATATATTTTCAAGTCAGTGACTCGGAAATGAAATCTTTTCACTTTTATTTCAGAATTAACGGCCCTGCTTTATGTATTTTTTCAAGAAGCTTACGCATTCAGGATCTTGCAAAAACACTTTAAATTTGATTTGTTGATCATGCCCAAAACAGAAAGTGTGTTAATAAATTATATTATGTAGTACTTAACTAAACTACCTAGCAGAAAATGTACACTTTTGCTTTTCATTTATAAAATACTTATGTATAGTTACCAAATGATAGTATATTTTCACTGATAAAATTAAATATTGTTGTTGTTTTTGCTTGTTGGATAAATCAACATATTTAAAACTGTAAGCTCAAAAACACAAACATGTTTTGCAGCGGAATTTCCGTCGGAAACAAATTGGTCATGCTACACTAAAATAGATTCAAATACGTAGACGTGCAGGCGTGACAAACAGCAGGCGAACTACAATAGACAGTGTGAAATGATTCATTTCCACACAGAAGTGGTTTTTTATGCTTAATTTCTAAGAGATACTAGATGTGTAAAGTCCATTGCCTCTTCGCTTTGCATCAGACTTTGGACCTTAGAGACTTGGCAATCGTTTCTTCCCCTACTATTAAGATTACGCCAAATATTTTACTTATTAAAATGTGGTACAAGCCTTTCACGAAATTCCTAACAACAGATCACGAGACACTGATTATATTAATATTCAGCTCATTCATAATGTAAGATCGTCTCCTGAGAAATTGTGTTCTGAGACTGATTTCACGTTACCGTGACTCTACCTTTAGGTATGTATTGCACAATGAATGCCTTATGACGGACGGGATATGACGTATCTGTGCTAATGGATGCCAAAAATAAATCATAAATAATTTAAAAGAAAACAAATACAATTTTAGGCTTATTGAACAGCGTATTATTTATGTTTACAGTGAATGGCAAATGTAGTGTCACAATTCATCAATGTATATACAAATCTCTCTGATAGATAAAAATTGAGATTGCTCATTACATTGCCCATTTTACTTCAAACCATTAACACATCACAGCAGACAATGATAGTGTGGGATTGAGACGATAAGTAGTCGTATGTTGAATCACACAGATGCATCTCTTATGAATCAGTCATCGTATATTAACATTCTGTTCCCAGAACTCGGAGAAACATGCATACCCTGATAATCATCACGATCCTAGCAGGCGCTTGCGTTGCGCACTACCGAGGAGGCTACGAGAATCGCAACCTCATAGAAAGGGAAGAGCCTGACATGCCAGGGTAACCTTCGTATTCTATGTTCACCAACACTTCAAGCTTTCGATGTTAATTATCTATTATATATATTAAAATGTCACAATGATTTTCCGGATTGAACTCCGAAGTTGCTGATCCAATTTTAAGTTTTTTTAATGCGTATTTAGTTTCAATTTGAGAGATAGGATAGTTTTGGATCCGGTAGATTCACTAAGATATCAGTAAATTTTTTACCGTCATTGAAATGCCGCTATAGCAAAAGTTATTCAGTGTTATGAGCACCTTACAAAGGTATATACGTATAAA
>DWPA01007895.1:0-10046 GCA_018251375.1 Calpodes ethlius | reverse complement strand
GTGAAAGAATGACAAACAAACAAACACATTTTCAAATTTATAATATTAGTTTAAATAACTTATTGTGGACGTTACTAAAACATTGATTTGTTAGTGATCTTTAAGTTAAATTATATACTTTATATTTATAAAGATGATAATAATTATAAAGCTGTGACATCTGTATAATGCCATGAAAGTAATAATCAAAATAACAATAGGCCATTATAGATACTAAAGGCCACATACTATGTAAATAATAAGTATACATTAGTTTAGACGGCTATATAATCTCATCAGATTATTTGACCATTGTCATAATATGTATTATTATTTTAAGTCAACCACATTTAATTATCACTTCCTTACGGCTAACTTAAAAGTATTATTAAGTTTGTGTCTGCTCTCCAAGTCAATATTGAAAACTCAAAGTAGCCTGAAGTAACTTGGATATATTTAGTGTTAGCGACGGGACACGTTTATAGTTTTCTATCATATTAATAAAAGTATACAAAAATATTTATGATGGTAATTATGTGACATACAAATATATATGTTATTAGGCACAACTGAGTTATGAAATCAAACGTTACTCACTTCGAATTCATCAACACTAAATATACATGAACTAATAAAAATTACATTTCGAATCTGCAAAAAAAATCTGGACGTATTCGTTACGACTTGTGACGTTTTTCTTATAGTACCTTACATTGGTGCAAGTTGCTTGCGTCAGTTTCCTTCGGGCGTATTTATTTCACGCGAAAACGCGCTAAAAACACGTGATACAACACGAAAAGTGGGATAAACGCAATGACACGTGATTACACTTATTTTCTTTGTTTTGTCTTTCTTCGTCTTTTAAACCTTTTGTCTTTATGTAATTTCCTATCAGAAGTTTGTTAAATTACTCTAAAAGATCACTTAACTTCACTGGTTTTATCAGTCCTTCTAATTACCATATTTTAATGTTACTAAGTGCAAGATATCTCAATACTATGTGGGTGTTGCAAATAAGTTTAACCATAAGTTATTACGGAACGGTATTCCATAACATTAAACTGAACCAGTTGTGTATTTGCCTACCGTACTAAATATGTACTTACTACCAATGAATTAGTAAAATACTGTTCTACATTTTACTGTCTCTATTACGTCACGGAATTTACGGCTTAACTATATCAGTCCGAGAAATGCATGTCACCAGAGTTTAAGAAAATTAAAACGAAAAAAAAAATAAAAATGCAAATACAATGTATGCTTAGTACCTAATTATTATAAAAAATAATTATTATTGTCAGTCTAATATAGAAATACAATTTGTAATACATTAAAAAGTTGAATTTTAATTTAGGAAAATACGAAAACTGTAACTTGATTATTAAACCTTATAATTATGTTGTCAAATTAATTATTTTATTACGCTGCTTTGAACAAGGGTACAGTTTCATACTAACGCAGTAATTTTATACTACGTCTGCGTATTTATAGATTTATTTACCTAGAATTGAATTATGTTGTTAGATTCCATTTCTCAATCAAGGACACGTCACACTCATTTTGTATTATGCTCAAAATATGTCAGTAATTCATAATTAATATACAATTCACACCCGCTCTGCGGTCGAAATTCGAGCGAGGTTCTTATTGACGACAAGAGTCACCTTGCATCGACTATATTATTTGTAATTTTATTTACTTTCTAACGCATATTAATAAAAAAAAAAATCTACGCTACTTCTACGTGTATACTTTAAATAATCAAAGATCCTGCTTCTCAAATCTTCTTACTTCGTTCTTTAAAAGAAATATAAAGGTCTTCTGTTGACATTTTAATAAATAGATACGTTATAACTAAATTAACTTATATTGTTTCCAGAATTTCATGAATTTACACGAATATATTCACAATATATACTTTTATCCTTGAGTTTATGTTGTACAGCGTACAGCGAGTATGTAGTTAGATGGCACTGTAAAGTTAATAAAAAATTACACTGCATTAATTCCAGGTTTATTATATTATTACTCAACATTATAAGTATTGATTAATATCAAATGATATAATTATATAGTACAACAAATAAATAGACTAAGAACTTGTTATACTGATTTATGAGAGGTTTTTAAAACGCCAAAGCACATTTAAATCGTTTTGCAAACTAACTATAAATTATACACGTAATGTATACTATACACTTATGTATATACCAAGTGGATTAATTTTGGTACTACATCAAAATGTAGTTTTAAAAAGTAGACCAATATTTAAGAGTAAGAGAGTGATACGTTACATTGATCTGTAGATGTATTCTGTTACGCAATTTCCAACTCTGCGTACGGTTCCTTCATACGAGTACCGCGCTTATGGAAGGAGAGTGGTAAGTTTTAAATAGTAGGGGTGCGTTACTGAATATTAGTCTCACTCGAACCGCCACACCTAGAATTAGGCGGACCGATAAACGTACGTAGTTTAAACATAATTTATATATTTTTTCTTTTAAATTTAGAAAAATTTTATAAATTTATTTTATCTTTTATAAAAATGTTAATTTTTTAGTGATGTGATTTTTTTTTATAAATGTGATAAGCGTAATGTAACGAGTGATTTGCTTACTGGATGGTTGGGGTAGTGGTATCTGAGTTCGAATCCTGTACATCTAATTTTTAAAGTAGTGTACAGATTAAATGTTAATTATCACTTGGTTCGGTGAAAGAATCGTGAAGAGAATCTGTCAATGTTAAAAAAATAATATTGTAGTTAAATATGTGTGAATTTTGCCTCATTAAGAAAAATTAAAGTCGTTTTGCATGAGATCATGGACTGTGATTATATAAAAGTAATTCATGGTCGTATTTATCAAATTCATTCCACTTTTCATATATGTCTTAGTCAAAGGGACATCGACAGAGTATCTAGACGTAATAACCTCAAAAACTACCGCACAGATACTGATGCGATTTTTGGTAATAGATAAGATAATTCACAAGAAAAGGTTGTGTGGTTTGACATATTGTTAAGCTTTAGCCCTTCATTTTTATCTTATATAATAATTGTCCTATTAGTATTGAAATTACTGAAATTATAGTAAAAATATTTTTTATGTAAGTGACCAACAAACTGGCAAACTACCGATGTAATGGTAGGACAGTCGTCACCACCATGTTTATTACCAACATCAGGCATCACTGGTGCGTTAAGAATAAACAATATTATGTAGATTCGTGTGTATTACACGATTTTTAATTAGACTTGTCGCGGATTTTGCAAATATTTCAATATTTATTTGAATACACCATACTCATACTAGGTTTTGAGGGCGCACAAAAAACGTATCGCGAATACTCTTGACATGGTTAACCGTATATTAGTAAATATTCAAAATTTAAAAAAACAGATCAACGAAATATCTTTAAATGTGTAAACTTGATTTTTTATGTAAATAACCGAATTTAAAAAAAGCCACCACCGTCTTTGGACATTAATTAGTTATAGACATTCATTAACGACAGACGCGTTGCTAACCAAAAAAATTGAGTTCAGTGTCATTTATTTCATTTACAATATACCTGATAGTATCACTAACTATCTATCTATCAGCCTTGAAGGTCCACTGCTGGACATAGGCGATAATTTGCGCCAGACAAAATTAATAACAATACTTTGGTTGCACTTTATATTTCCTTGCATTCGTTATTTAGACGTTTTAATATCGTAAATTGTAAGCATTCGGTAATATTCCTTACGTAACTTTTATTATAATTATTAATTTTATAATTATCGAAGTATTTTTATCTCTATATTATACTTGCAACCCGCCTCAAAATTTCTTCTGCCAGTAACTAATTATTTTAGCATTTAATTACTCGACAAAGTATAAATGAGATAAAAAAAAGTAATTGTTAGATAATGTTACTCGTAAATCTTAAAACTAGGTTAATAGACTTATTAATTCATAAGTAATCGCGTTAACTTTAAAAACGTATCTATTTCACGAGCAATCATAAACTGTCGTGTACATAATAAGCTTACGTTGATAAATGATTAATGTGGGCTTGCGGTAAATTCTATGTGCCATAAGAGGTGAAAATACTCATCACCCTATATTACAACAAATTAATGATATGTTGGCCGTACAGAAGCTTCCGGGTGTACACCGCCATGATATATAAGCAATTGCCTCTAGAAAGATATAAACCGTTTAATATTCTACGATAGCCTTGTTAAATATTTATTTAATAGAACTATTAAGTAATATTTCATTATGTTTAACTTTTCATATTAAACAAACATTATTTTAATGAAACCAAATACTGTTTTACGTACCTAAATACATATTAAAACACTTTGAATATTAAGTTCTAAAGAAAAAAAGAAATCCTTCCGAATGGTGAATTCCGAATACTTTCTCATCGAGATCGGTTCAATCTATATCGATATTATAAATGAGAAAGTGTGTTTGTTCAGAAGAAGAAGTTTGTTCTTCTTTGTATGATTTTGGTGTGAAAATAGTTGGGACGATGAAGTCATAGGTCACTTTTCACCACGAAAAAAACATCTCATTACTGTGGGTGGATCTATAACGATAAATATTTTAGACAAATTAACGAACGAATGATAGAAAGAATTTGACCTCTTTTTTTATTGCTGTTATTTTTTCCCACGCGAGTGAAGCCGAGAAGAGCGTCTAATAAGTCTTAACGCATCAAGTTAATCCAATAACTATACTCAAACTTAACCCAGGACTAAATTGGGTATATGGTAACACTAAAAATAATTTAACTCCACAATGTTTGTTCACAGAACGAGAAGAATGGATTCACGTGTCATCTTTTTGTGCTGCTTAGCTAGCTTTGCTTCCGGAGCGGTTAAATTACAGGAGTTATATTCATGGAACGTTCTGGATTGGAACTATCCAGACCCGTTTTCAAAGCAATTAGCTCTCCAATCTGGCGGTCTCATCCCGGAAAATGCTCTCCCCGTTGGCATTGAACGATGGAGGAACAAACTTTTCGTCAGCGTCCCCAGATGGCGGGCAGGTGCGTGTTTTGTATTCTCTAAACTGCATGAAAACATTCAACTCCTGGATTCGCCACTATAGTATTGAAAATTTTCAGAGAAATGGTTTCAAGACATTTTTCTTTGCCCAATTTCGTGATATTTATTCACAAATATACGTAAACTCATTCTGTAATAACTGAATATAAAAATAAGAATGATAGTTTCTCATGAACTAATTACATAAATATGCATAAATTTAACCTAAACGCAGGTTTTATTATTAAAAATAATTCATTCGCCATCACGACTCAAAAATAAAAACTTATTTTGTCTGTTAACAAAACATTGTCTTTGGCTGGGAATTGAACCTGCAACAGTACCAGTAACTAGCTGGGTCACCAACGAAGCTACAAGATATTTACAAATTTCTTCGAAAAAATTGTATTAAGCGTTATCTATATATTAATACGTGAAGCAAAAACCTTGGGCCCCTTTTTACGACAATTGCGCGGACGGAGTTGTATGAAATTTGGCACACTTATAGTTTATATGTAGGAGAAGTGCAGAACGCTAATATTTTTCAATAATAATGCTAATAAAGTAAATTAGATCAATAAATAAAGCATTACGCACACTACCATGCATTTGACGGATCTCTTTTGTTTATTGTCAATCTGAAGAGATTAAAAGATTAAATATGACAGTATTTAATTTATGTGAACTAATCTTTTGACATTATGAATTACGGTCGAATTTCGACCGCACAACGGGTCTCTAGTATAGTTAAATAGTCATAAAATAATACAATCTATAAAAACTTTACCACACAATTATTCATTTGAAACGAACATCGCGAAGTAGTTTATTGAGCGCCACGGTCCGCCTAATTCTATGCATGATAGCAATGTACCGTCCTGATAAGTGATAACAAAAAGTTTTTTATACCGCTGATTACGTACTACCCAGTTAATAACGGTACTGATTAGGTTCAACCCACATTACTATTTGACATTGCGTGTCTGTAATGGAACTGGTCTACAAGACAGAACTGGCTTGAAACAAAACACTAACACATCAAGTAACGATTGAAATTAGTAATGGTGTTGTAGCTACTAAGTATATTAATCACCTTATGTTACGCCCAGATTATAAATGTAGGTACTAAATGTACTTCAAACATCAAATCTATACAATTTATTTGCAAGATAACGTTAAAAGTCGATGGTCGGGTCTGATGATGGTAAGTTATATCCACCATAAGTTACGTACACCGCTAACCTAACCCATATTGATGTCAAAATGAATATTGGTATATATCATTGAATTATATATACCAATATCGTACAATTATAATAGTTGCAAAAAGTTTACAATAACATTATATGACCCAAATAAATTGCAATTACAATTACAATGTCGGTGAAATGAATAATTGAATCTTACATAATCATACATATAAAAAAATCTTTAACTGTCCGATACAACTTTTAGAAACGGTTTAACCGGTTTCGAAGCTCTGTGTGCTGTAATAAGCTTATGATAACATTAAGGAACTCCACACACCAAAAGCGGTGAATCGCGGCGACCATTTTGTATGCGTCTGTATAAAACTATGCATATCAAAGACGGTGCACTGCGAAACGAATTTAAAAATAATAATTTTTTGAACCGCAATAGACATAATTATGAAGGTGTGACTATTTTAAGAAGGTTTTTGTATTCTACATTGGTAAGGCGTAAATGTATTCATATATAGAAAAAAATATATTTTAGTCGCTTTTTTTATAATTACCGATTAAATTCGGTTCGCTCACTTACGTGTGTGTCGGCGATCATAAGTATACAATATGACGTGTACAAATTTCTTATGCTTTACTTTAAGCCTACATGGTTGTAAGAAAATAACCATCTAGGCGTTATAAGCATTATACTTATATACACATAGATGTCATAATACCTATAAATTTTCCGTAAATATTTATATAAAACGAAATATAAAGGTCTCCTACGTACATTGTATATAAAATATGGTGTTGACGAAGTGCCAGTAATCGCGACGCACCGTAGCTCTGCAAGGTAATGCACGCCGCACCGCGCTTGGTGTGTACAGCTCCTTATTATTTGTTTTATTTCAATGTATTTAAAAGCCTATCAATTTTTTTTTTTTAATTTGGTCAGTGATGTTTCCCTGAAGTGAATCGAGGACTATTAACCTATTGCTAAAAAGTAATAGTTTTATGTATACATATAATTATTAAATTATAAATATTAAAATTTCATACTCATGTTTAAAAAAAAATACTGTGTTTCAAGCTTTCCATATGAAATCAAGAAAACACCTGGTAATTTGGAACAACGTACTTATAATACGTTTTATAGTACGTAATACTTCAGCTGGATATACTTTAAACATTTTCTTTAATGTAAATAACTAATCTGAACATTAAAATGCATAGTACACATTACCATAAAGTAAAACAAGAATTTCTCTTCCTAGACGATAAACTACAGCAATTAATATTTTGATTGACAAATTAATTATTCACTTTGCCTGTTACAAACCGTATCAAAAGGGACCAGTAAAAGTACATTAACAAGTATAAAGTAGTTTTAACTTCAGAAAGTGTCGGCAACCTTCGTGATTGCATAATTTATATTACTTACGAAATCTACTTCAAACTATAATAATGACAGGGCGTAGGCCTCAAGTCGATAACGGATGCACGTTGCATGATTTTGGTACTCGGTACACACAAGAAATCATTAAAAATAATGGCCAATTGCACTTCGTTAGGAACATATACCATATGAATTTTAATGTGGTTACGCTCTAAATCTCTCTGTTATCAATTTAGTTGTTGACTTCGTCCGCGCGTTTATTTCTACGTCTTCTTTTACGTCATTAAGGAATAAATGAATAATATTATATTAGTGTCCCGTTAAATATGGGGTCTCTATGGGTACTAAGTTTTTCTGAATGTCAACCTGTAACAGTTACAATGTTTTATTAACCTTGTTTTCTTCATTCGTTAATGTATTTTATAAATAGATGTCAAACTTTTATGTCCCTGCCACACCTGCGATAACTTTCTTGTCAACGACAACGCCCGAATGCGCCGTAACACATGCGATAAAATTAACGCTCTAAATGTTTGGATATATCAATAATCTTTGGATATATCAATAAAGTTCCAGTACAAGTTGTAGTTCTATTTCATTTTTGAGCCGATTATCGCGTTAATTAACACATTAATCGATTAGTAGAGACAATAACTTGTTACAACCGAGTTTACTGTGTTTTGTTTTTGACTCATAAAACAACGTTAGGTTCATTTGGTTATTTATTGCGTCGCTAATGCTTCCCGTTTCGTTCTATACGTCAAGACGTCGGTAATACCTTTGGTGTTACTATGATAAATAAAATAAAATCTAGTTATGTTTTAATGATATTGTTTGTTTTATAATAATGTTTAAACAATTAAGCTTCTAAATTACAATATTACGTTCTAGAATCAGGTTCATTAAGTTGTCACAAGCTTTATTGATAACTTCCAAGCTGCTCCATACATCATAATCGATTGCATTAAGTTACTACGATAATCTAGAATTCCGTCAACATGCCTGACTGAACACCAACAGGATTTTTGCTCAATATTTCAGAATCTAGATAAAGTTACATTCGTGAATATAAATTACATAACTTATAAATAAATCGGTTTAACATAGTTTTTGCAAACTATATTTTCTATGTACTTTCCAATGTTAGGCACCCAATTAACTTCAAACATTCAAAAAAAGAAATTGTATTGAAACTACAACACTGAATTCAAGACATGTAAAATTTGTTTAAAAATTTAAGCTATTCTTTGAGATTTCATTTTTATCAAAGAGTGTTTATTTTTCATCTACTACGTGTTATTAATCGGATTATTAGTATAAATAAATGTACTTATAAAACTACATTAGCTACCAAAGCACCTCAGCTCTGTAGTAAATCCAATACTTTCCTGTACTGCTAAGTTAGCTTCAACACTTCAACACCGAATTCAAATGATGTGGTACAATGCATTACATTTAAATCAAAGTTATTCTTTTATTTGAGTTATTTCTTTTTCTCTTCTTCTTTTATAATGTACTAAGTACTTCTTTAGTGGTATTTTATAACAAAGATATGTAAATTAGAAAACAATTAATAAATAAACAATAAACGCTAACACACTCATACCCCGTAGTATTATTGCCTGTGTCACGGGCGGCATGGACAACACAAATAACACGTCACTAACACCCTTGATTCGAGAACAAATAATTACACTAGATACACTAAATAATTACACAAGCAACGTCACTAACAACTAGTCTACCGGGTCGAAAAGAACGTGATAAAGTTTTATTTTGTTACAGGTATCCCCGCTACGTTGAACTACATACCTTTAGATGCTCCTTATGATCCCTCGCCGAAGCTTAATCCCTACCCAAGTTATGAGGCCAACGAGCTCGGAAACTGCCAGGAAGGACTCAACACCGTGTACCGGATAAAGGCCGATAAATGCGACAGACTTTGGGTCTTGGATGTTGGAACATATGGTTATGGTTAGTACAAAGATATATTATTAATTAATCCTGATAAAATTACTTAGAAACATTATCACACTATTGCATTTACGAGAACAGGAATCTGACAGATTGTCGAATGGAACTTGAATGTTTTTTAATTGCCAATCTTCGGACAATAGTTAATGACCGGAATATTTCAAGACAACAAACATGGCATACTGATTAATGTACATTTCAAAATATAAAACCGCTCTTGAAATTCTGTCCTTCATGATAAATATTATTAACCTATTAGAATTGTATGGTTTTACAATTTAAAAAAAAATATATTGTGCAGATTTTAAATGTTAATGAATTGAATAGGCTGGAATGTTTTTTTTTATTACTTCATTCATCACGTGACCTACATATTTACGCCTGATATTACTGCATATCTCTAAACATATGGAACGTAATTGCTATGTCAATTTATTAGTTATAAAACGTGTAATTATTTATTATTATTTTA
>DWPA01007894.1:0-10046 GCA_018251375.1 Calpodes ethlius | reverse complement strand
GCTGGCCAAGTGCGGATTGGCCAACTTCTCAAACCTTTAACAACACCATCAAGATCTGTCAGATGTGCATGTATTCTTATGATGTTTTTCTTCACCGAAGCAAGTGATAATAAATTCGTAATACTTCGAACTCAGGTTGTCTGAAAGACCTAAATTCGAACCACTTCTACCTATTAACTTAGTCAGAGATATAGATAGATTATTGAAAATGGCTATGTATTACTATGTACATTATGATGGATAGATTTTGCAATAAATAAATGAATTTTTTTCAACGTTTAACATTAGTTTTGTTGGTTACATGAATAATACACAAAAATATGTTTTTAATAGTATTTTATTATTGAAATCAGAATAATTTACATTGTAAAAAATACTCAGTAATTATTACGCTAAGTTAAACATTTTTGGCTCTATTTTACAGTTTCAAAATTTAATTTTAGAATTAAAACATTCAGAAACGCGACGAAGTGTTGTTTGTTTGCTACAGTTCAAACATTCATACATTTTTGAGTTGGGAGTTTCTTCAAAATACTTATTTCCACTGAATTTTAACGGGCATTATGTTAAGTACACTTACGTAGAGCTGCGTTGAGTGGGGTCCTATTAAACTAAGCGAGGAAATTTGACCCAGATTTAAGAAGAATTTTTTAATTTCAAAACTTATTCCTTTGTAATAGAACAGTGTTTAAAATTTTCATATTCATGTATAAACAAATTAATTTTTTAAGAAGCATTTTTTTCCATTTTCTTTGGCATACGTTCAAAAAATTTTAATCTTAGAAGATAAGACAACCTGTTTCTAATGAAAATGAAAAGTTTTATCTTGAATGACAACATGAAGTAACATTATGGTAAGTTAACACTAGAGTGAAGACAACCATTAGTCAATTTATTTCTTTCAATTCTTCATTTATTTTAAAGAGCGTACATGTACCGAAGAAACTAGTTTAAAAGCACCTAACGTGCAAGTACAGCGTAAGTTTCTTTACAACATAATTACAATTGTAAGTTACGTGAAAAACTAATTATCTGCAATAATACTGGTTTTTATAACGTGACAACCCTAACAACACCAGTCAGTTATTCGGAAAAGAAATTATTTACTGAAATACACAATCTCACAGAAGGCTTTGTTCTATCATAACTTACTCTAAGTACAGACTTATCTATCTTATTTTACACTTACATATGAAAAATAAAAGCTGTATCTTTGGATTTCATTACGCCCGCTATCGATCTATCTACGTTTTATTGAATTACCGTCACAAGTTTCAAGATTTAAGCGATATGTATTTCAATTTATTTGTGTCTAATTGACTAACCGCGGACTATTGGTTTAGTGTTCTATTATACTAGCCGCTAAAACTATGAAAGAGCAGCTTAAATAGAAAAAGGCAAAGTTTAAATATACTGCAACGTTCGAATGTTTCGGTGATAATTAAATTAATGATCCATTCTCAGGTCTCTGATTCTAATCTCCCTTTTGGAACTTTTTGGAAGTTTGAATGAATCTTTACATTTAATTCGTGATAAAAAAATAAAACGATTTTCAAATCATTTCGATCGCTTGACTCTAAATTGTGATATAAAAAAATGAGAAATGGTACGTTTAACAGTTTCCATTAAATATATTTAAATAATGAATATTATTTATAAGTTAACCGAGTATAAGACACGTTTATTCTTTCATTTTGTACTCGAGCGGATAAGTATGAAAATAATAGCTACTATCTAGCTTTGGAAAAATAACTAAGTAAATGTTTATAGAATACGATGATTACACGTGAAGAAAATTTTCTAAATACTGTGGTGGGTAGGTAACAAAAGTTTAATACATGCTACAATGACATGTGTCGTCACGTACATATTAAAATTGTTTCTAACAACAATTAAACAAGAGAAAACGCTGAGAAAGCTTTTGTAAATACAGCAAAAACAACAAACGTCTATCGAACACGAGTCGACGGAGTCACTAAATTTTTACACCAAATCGAACCAACTATGGTTTTTACACACCGAGAATTTACAATGAACTAAAATCGAATGCACTCGAACCAAATTGGAAACGAAACAAAGAAATACATTTGGACGGACAGACACAGATGAAAGTAAAGAACAAAAGTGCGATTTGCGTAACAATGGCCACTTACAAGTGGTTTTAAAAAAGGATTGTCATTTTGAAAATGGAACTGAATGGTATTCCAATTTGTAACTCGAGAAGTTACGTGAGGTTATTATGCCAGTCTTCATTCGGCTGTGGTGCCGAGCAGTTGGTTGCGCACCATCGCGATTGCACTGTCGGTGGACATGGGTTGCCTCCGGTTCGCTGGCGTCGAATGATTCTGCGTGTACGTAATGCTGAGCCAACGCAGCCACCTTCGCTGTGGCATGGGCTCCATTCTCCCCAATCCGACACTCTGCAGTCTAATAGCCCTGTGAGATGAAGTAATTAACGTTTTCAGTTTACTTAAATTTATAGTTAGTATGTCGTTGGTATGTCATTATTGAATAATTTAACTTGTCTTTATTAAAATTACAATTTATCTATGATAGTTTTTAAATTAAAGATTAATTTAGCAAACTCCAAACTCCTTGTAATTTTGCTAATAAGTAAATATTTTGTCATTAATGCTTTTAACTTTGTAGTACACCAGTGAATGTTTCATCATTAAATATTAAAATCTTATTTTTGTACTAAAGGCGTAGACAAGTTCATCGATTTATAAATCTCAGAGAGTAACGGATTTAAAAGAAATTAAAAAGCTACTATTGAAAAGTTTCAATGTCAAATAAAAACCAAGGACGTAACAATACCAGCTTAATATTTATACTTACTTGCTCTTTTTCGCTTCCTTCTCTCAGCAGGGTCGGTGTTATCGGCGCGGAGCTTGCGCCGTCGTCGGGCCCGATACCGCCGAGCAAGACTCCTCAGAGCTGATCGTTCACTAGCAGTCGGGCCAGACGTGGGCAACTCGTTCGCAGAACGGGGCTCCTCTGTTGTACTTGCTGTGTTGTTTATCCTGGATGCGAACGTGTTTCATGAAATGGTTTTTCAAATATATTTCAATTCTATAGCAACGCTTTGGAGACTTCTAAAGCAGACAGTATTAACGACAAGTATTGAAGTCCTGGGCACAGAAGTCCAAATGAACTGATGTAAAAGATTAAATAAATAGGGAATCACAATAAGAACCAGAATATCGCCCTGTGGCATGCCAGGTTAAAGGTTATTTTATCTCATTCTGAAAGATGAAATGTAAAAAGAAAACTTTAAAAAGCAAGCACAGTTTCGAAACAAATATTTTACCTACATCACGTAACGAATTAAAAACTTGTTAGTCGTAACTTACAATGAATAATAGGAGTACGCGCCATCAGGCGTGGTTAAGGATCCTTCAGCGAAGATTCGAGGCGCCTGTTCAGCTCTCTCTACCTCTTCAGCGATGGATAAGGCTCTGTTGCCGTCCAGTACATCGATGGAGTTGTGGTTCAGTTTGTCCAACTGAAGAACGTCGTATCTTCGATCGTCACTGTCTCGGTGGAACACTTCGGACAGTTCGTATTCGCGTAGCTGGAAAAAAATATATATTGAACTATGGACAATAGTGATACAATTAGAAATTTTGTCCTTACAACACGTTTTCATTACCTTCACCTAATATCTTTATTCTTGGTGGGTTATGATGGAATTTTTATTTCTAGATTTAGACCACTTAACCATTTGCTTCTACATGCTGTAGTTTTCAATTAAATTAGTTAGTAATATATAGAATAACTAGCTGAATCAAACCCCGCTTCGCTAAGACCCAGAATGACTGGTGTTACGCTTAAAACTTTGAAACTATGTCAAATTATAAGTCATTCTAAGACGCTTAAACTTTACTACTCTAGTTAGAACTTCGGAATAAAGTATAAACACTGTTCCATTAAAATTCTATATTTAAAATATGAAAAGCAATCCGTTAACTACTTGTTTAATTGTAAAGTCACATACAGGCGTGTGTTTATTGACTTTTTATTTTAAATGTGAATAATCTGATAATTATATTAGTCTCATAATTATGTAATGGCAAATGGACAATGACGTAAATGGATGTTAAACATCAAAGGCGTTATCGATCAACGAGGAATCGGGGAATCCCCACGCTCGGATTAATTCAAATCGCTGTAAAAGCATTGAGCTTTAATACATATAAATTATAATATTAAAGTAATATTTTAGAACAATTAGAAATTCCTGGTTTATTTAAGTGGTTATGTAAGTAAATTATTATCGAACAAAAGATTTGTGAAAATCTCCAGCTGAAATAGAAGTTTCGAGATAAAACTTTGAAAAGTCTGAAACATAAACTACTTACGTGGGAACTTTAGAAAGATCAAGACACGACGCTGCGGAGGCGCAAAGTTTTAGTTGTTGCATGCGGGGACTGCTCGCGTGTTTTGACTTTAAGTTTTACGGACGATATACAGGATCGTTTTGTAATCTTCACTTGAATTGACAACAAAGTATTTGATAGTTTGTTTCGTTGTAAAATGTCGAGAGGTTATCCATGTCACGTGGTTGTAATGTAATGTGTGTCAACTATATATTTGTGCGTCTTTACTAAAAATACATAAACGTAGGTGTCTGAGATTTGGAATGGTTATAGATCAGAAAATGTGCAGATAATCAAATTGTATTAATAATGTGTTGTATAAATAATCTTTACTTCCAAAAATAAAACTGTCTTCTATTTTTTATTGAATACGTCGCAAAAGTGTGATTAATTATGAGAACAATCCCTAATATGCATTCAAATTCATTTTCACTTTGATTACATTTCCAATTTTAATAATATGCTATACAAATAAGCTTTATTATAGCTTATAGTTGGTGATGTACATGAGTCTCAAAAGTACTGTATATGACTAGTATAGTAGTAGCTAGTATAGTTGCTAGTATATCAGCTACTTTCAGTATTGAAGTTAACGAGTACTTGAAAAAGTAATACTCACCTTTATGAATTGAAACGTAGCGATAGGCGGCAGTCTTCTCAAGTGCGGATAGAAGAAGGAGCCGGCGGGATGTGAGGGGTACTTGGACGTGATGCGGTATGCCACCCCTTGGGGTGCAGTGGGCCAGTTAGGTGCTGTGAACGTAAACCCATTGTCTGTGCCTGCGTCTAGCGGATCGACCTGTTGAGGAATATTTTTTTAGCCAAAAATCCAGCAGACGAGTCTCGTGATGGTAATTAGTTGACGGCCTTACATTTCAAAATTTAATTGTACTCTGAATTATTTTAATATAATAACATAATCACATTCCAAAGCTACTTTTTCAAACGTTTTCGACAAAAAGATAGTTGTCTCTAATATATGTTGCTAAGTTGGGAAACGTTGCCTAATTTTGAAAGCGGTCAACATGTAACAACAATTGCTATCATTTGCTACATAACGATTACGTTTCCTAGATTTTATACGTTTTTTAATATTATTTATCAATTATATGTCAATATTACTTTTTGTTATATTTTATTAATCGATGTTGATGGTTGTGTGGACGTTTTGAACATTCAACAGATGGCAGCAAATCGTAAAAACTGAAAGTTATCTCATGGTCGCTCAAGGAAGGTAAATTCGGTATGTATAGTATGATAGTGTTAAAACTTAGTTCTAAACTTACCTCTATTGTAATGCTGTCGATCCAGTTTCCGTCAACACAAAGATCAAAACTGTCTACACCAATAAACCAATCCGGCGACGGTATCATCCGAGCCATTACCGACACCTGGAACAATGGAATAAATATCATAACGAACAATAGCGATGTCAAACAGTTATAAATGTATTACATTTATTTCAGAAGCAAACCAATTTTATGTTTTTTTTGACAATTTATTTCGTGTTTTGATAAAAAAAATACATCGTTATGTCATTTCTATTTTACATTGATACCAGAAATAACAGCTAGTTTTTTTTATTCACTGTTCACGCTCCGACAATGTATGCGAATAATTACTGTTTTGTCAAATGTCATTCTCATACATTATACATATATATAAGAGTGAGGTTAGATATTTAATGTTTCTATTGCAGAATAATTACATATTTACTGGTAATAACCTTTTTTAATATTTTAACATTTCCTGACCATTATCTTAAATATTATAAATATGTCTGTGGAGTTTATAAAACTCTGTGTGTAAGAAGACGAGAAACGAATACAACGAATCCGTCCGTTGAGAGAGAACCAAACTTCAATAATTCTTGCATTTCTATTATTCTAAATTTTATTGCATTGGTAACCCGAAAATGATTAATATATTAGTTGATAGTATAAATCCTTAGTTTAACTGCTAGGTATGTACATGATTTAAATTCCCAGACATTGTCCACAACAAAATTAATCTCTCGTCAATGTACATAAATCACAGAGATTATTGTGGACGATACCTGTCAGGGGCAAAGGACCTGTGTATTATAATAAGAAATGAACCTCCCGTCGACAGCTTGCTGAGGTCACGATCCTGATAAATGAACTGGGAAACTAGTTTTTCGTTGTATCTACGTGAAAAAATGTTAAATAAAGTGCTTTGTAATAATATTTCGAATATATAACAATAATATTGCATTTGTAATAAGATAATAGAGTTATTGCGATAAACAAAAAGAGTCTTCTTACCTGGCAAAAGTAACGTCTAAATGATTTATTGAATTAAGTGAGAACTCATTCTTTACTACTTTCAAGTGTAAATTAAATAAGAGATAATAAAAAATTCGAAATCTAATCTGTACATTCTAACCTTTACATTTCTATGTTAAGCGCAATTCAATTTTTTTAACGGAATTGGTATTCGTACTCGACTCAATGCAAAAAAAAACATTACTTGCAAATATGAAACAATTGAAAAACAAACAAAACAAAATCATTAACTTGTGAAGAGAATACAGAGAAATATTTTTGGATAGTTAAAAACTTTAAACAATACATGGAATAAAACAAAAAAATATAAATGTTGCAGATGAATATTATTCAGATAAAGAATGAAATGTACATATAAGTTCATCCTCTTTCCACTATTGAACATCCCATGGTAACTATTCATGTTTTTAGTGAAGTATGCTCTATGTCCAGCGAACTATATCTATTCACTATTTTCAGCTACAAGGCAGCTAAAAAGAGAGTTATAATATTATCCCGTATTTGCATTAATTCATCGTGTTTCGCATAACTACACTACAATAATTCGATAAATAGGACGTCGTTAGAAAACTCTTGACCGCCGGTTACAGGCTAAGTGACGTCACAATGTTTGTATTAATGCTTTAATAGAAAAAACCAATAGTAAAAAGTTCAGGACTTTTCACTTACTACAAATGAAGTTTGAAACGTACTCAGTGTTACACGAAAACGTAACATAACACGGAGTCACTGACGTATTCCGTTAAAAAAAAACAACAGTTTCACTTTGAATTTTTTATACAGACTGCAAATAGAAATTGGAAATGTTTCAACTTTTCAAAAATGGAAAACAGTAAATAACTAGGCAACCCTGCATTACGGTTGTTTTTTTCCGTCGCACATAAAAGAGAGTTTATGAACAAAATGAAAACAAAATACGTACGGATTAAAATTTATCGTGCGATTGTATTGTTGCTGCGTTTAACTTTGATAGCTGTACAACCGATACAAATGTATCGGTAATGATAACTATACAAGTATTGCTAGTATGGATTGAATATATTATACCGGCTGTACAGTGTGTCCCGTTCGGAATTCGAAATAAAAAAAAAAACGAAATTCAAAATCATTTTATCGTGTAGTTAGTTTGTCAACACAAGTCCATACGTCACCTTTTGATTCTACCGTTGTTTTAGACTGGCTTATTATATGATGCTTATGATGAAGGAAACGTGGAAGGAAATTCGTTAGCACATCTTTTAAAATATTGACGACGGAAAGCAATCTTACTGTAAATAGCAACTTTACACTGAACACGAACAACATGTAAATTTTCAGAAAAAAAAATACTTTTAACCTATCCAGGCTATTAATTATTTTTTTCATGAACAATCTGCAACAGTTATAACTAGAAATAAAAATACCCCCTAATATCTTGATTTTTATCTACCTACAACAAAAATTGTGTTCTAAAAAATTATATTACATATGATGTATGTAATTTTTTGTTCGACGCACTAATTCATTTCTGATTTCTACGGTTCATATAACTCATTTTCGGTATTTTGTTTACTTACTACAATATTTTTTACTTATAAGCCGTACTTTCACAAATATCTGAACCGTCCAGTTAACGAATACAGCAATACACACATACAATATTTCTTAATAATATTACATTTAAATAGGAATTTAAAAAGATGTATTAAATTTTACAATCCACAGTTGACTGGCGTAGTGGCTATGCTATGGCCGCTTCTTATTGGCCGACACGACAACGACATTTTACTATGTATTGTGTAAATACTTGCATGTGTGCGTATGAGTGTCGTGAAGTGTAAAAGTGCTACCACATCGGTAAATGTTAGTTTTAATGTTTTAAAACATTTATAACTGCAGTACGGCATATAAAATTTACATTCTGGTTAAAATAATATCAGATGAAATCCATTTTATTAATTTTGTTTATCCATATGAATAAAACGCAATTTTGTAAACAAGCTGTGTACTATTTAATTAACCGCCAAACGCTTGGTGTTCAGAAATGGGAAATTTCAATTGGTCAATTACTTCTTTTGATGGACGAATGACTAGGTATTTGTGCTGCCAGTTAAGTTAATTAAAAGCACTATTCCTTAACTTTGACGACTGTAGCCAACACAGATAATGGTGACATTTGCCACCACCACTCCGTAGCCTAGTTGGTAGTGACCCTGCCTGCGATGCGAGGGGTCGTGGCTTCGATTTCCGGTCAGGGCAGATATTTGTGTTAGTGATCTGTTATTTATGTTGTCCATGCCACCCGTGATACAGGGGATCCTAATGTGGGGGTATAAGTGTCTTAGCATTTATTTATGCTTATAGATGAATGTTTGTTCTCGGGTCATAATGTTTGTAATGTGTTGTGTTATCCTTGCTCTTCACGTCACTAAGAATCCTAGTTCGAAAGTATAAACATTTAGGCGACGTTTTTTTCTTATTTAATTACTAAATTCTAATTGGGAATTTGTCGATAACTGAAGTTTCTATTTTCCATTCATTTTAATTAATTTGAAATGAAAGAAGTTTTTTAAATACGTTAACGATTTACAATACTGTACATTGTAGCCACAAAATATGAGATAGCACGGATTACTCCTCTGTACACACCTAATAATACTTAACAATTCATTTTTCAGGCCATAATGAACCCACACAAACAATCTGGGCTCATTTACTATCCAACTTGGTAACATATTGTGAACAAAGCAAAAAAATACATTTATTTTTACACAAGCACTCCATGTGGAAAGTTGAGCGCGCGAGATTAGTGACGGTAGGCCTGTTTTTATCATCGAGTAGTTCCGGTAAACATCTGCCTTTGTGTAACGAGGGCAGAGTAAAAATATCTTGTGCATATCTACTAAATGGGGATGTCTTTTTTGTCTCTTTCACTCTTGTCCTCTTTTACGATATTATTATTATTTTTATCCCTTTCCATATAGATGACGTACTTAGATTGGCATCATTATAACTCACAATTATTGTTTGATAGTTATGGACTGTCTTGAGTATTTTTTATGATATGAGAGAGTAATTATTTTCAACAATTGTGATAAATTATAACGACTTTGCAAACATTTGAAGGCATCATAAAATATTCTATATCCTCGTCTTCCTTAAGATCTTTATGTAAGAGAGACCCAAAAAACAACGTTTACTATCTTGTCAGCACTAATTAAATTATTATTTGTGAGTATTATTATTTTAATACACACATAATCGTTATTTTCATCTCACAATTAGACTCGTCATCTTCTCTACATAACTAGCTATACCCTATGCGCGTTGCGCCAACACGAACTGCCACGGCAATATGTGTAATTCATTGAAATAACAGTGG
>DWPA01007893.1:0-10046 GCA_018251375.1 Calpodes ethlius | reverse complement strand
TTTCATCGGTCTATATAATAGGGTTTTTCGGTTCTGAGATGGATCTACACTAGATGATTAAGAAACAAACAATTTATAGAACTATCTTAATTATATTAACTTATCCAATCATCATCACATACCAATCTTAACGGTTTTTTTTTATTCATGAATCTACAAGAAATGTAATTAATAAGATGAATTATTTATAACACACCTAGCTATAAACGGAAAAAAATAACAATTGTTCCGGTTGTGGTATAATTGTAAACGGAAAAGGTTACTAAGTTATCCGTTACAAAGTTGTCCCGAAACGAATCAAAGAGATATTAGTCAATAAATCTTACACAGACTTATCTTGAACTGCGTAAGCATATTTTAAAGATGCAAAGTTGATTAATAAATGATACATTGTGTTCATTTTATCTAATTATAAAAATCACGACGCCTACATTTAATTCGACGACATTGATTAGGAATTAAAGATAATTATAAATAATTGCGATAAAATTATATATCATCGACATTTGTTGTTCGCGTTTCTACCGTTCAATACACGTTTGGTTTCGAGTGAAATGTATATTGGTACAATGTAAAAGTGCTCAGTGTTTTAATATCGGCAATAGAATATGCTGACGACAAAAGTGAAACTTAGTGCCATGACTCTGCCGTTGACATTTTCATATAGAACAAATCATGCACATGGAAACTGAAAGGAGACGCATTTGGAACAAAAAGTACAATAACAATGTCCTTTGGGTTGTTTATAACGAGTTGGAATTGCTTTAATATTAATTGAGTAATGTATCGTTATGTAGCGTCTGTTGATGTTGGTTGCTTATTAAGTTTTTGTTCACTTTCACTAGCGGAATGTAATAATTTGGGTACGGTTTCGTGACGCATAATTGTGCTAATCGCTCCATACGTAGTGTGTCACGGTCAGACTTAGTTTTCATTTCTATATCAATGGTGATTATTTTGATCCGTAATCTACTTTTTATATTGTTTTGTGTACATCTCTTCACACGTAGCGTACACATGCCATGAAGTACATCCTTCGACACGCAATGGAAACATTTCGTGTACTATAATTAAAGATTCATTGTCATCTATTGTCGCGTGTGTACCGTCTTAAGTGTTTGAACGCGTTGACGGTGAATGTTTCTGTTTAAACTGAATCGTTTCATTGTTTTAATGACACGTGCTTGCGAATCGATAGAAATGGTCGTTGTTAATCTTATCACTGTGTTCGGTGGAGGTCGTCCGCCGTAGAAGAACAATACAACTGGTTTTATGGTTTGTTTTTATTTTTTGTGCACGCGAGCCGCGCGCTGCCCGCCGCTGATATAATCTTACCGTTCCAAGATGTTTCCAATATTGCATATATTTTTTAAAATATGCTTACGTTTATTGCTCGGAGTGTAGGTAATAAAACTAGATAATGTTTAATAGATTGCGTCTATAAAATTGTAGAGAAAGCCTTATTATATTAGGTAGCAGAAAATATCTTAGTATTTTCGCTTTAACCTTAAGTATTTGTTATGAGAAATGAGTAACATTATTTTTATGAATATATTAAAGATAGTTCGAAAGTAGCACTGGAAAAGATTCAGTATACAAAATTGCAAATATTAAGACGTGTGAGAAGTAATTTCTCTTACACTTCGATAAGAATACGATATCTGAAACAAATTTGAAAGATGAGGATAACGTATCCAAGCAAAGAATGTTGAATTATAGAACGATAGAGATAAACAGAAAAACAAATCGTGTTGCAGTGACTCCAAATAAATAAGATAAGGGAAAAGAAAATAATTATGAATAAGTATAAATCGATAAGGTTTCATAATATTGTAGTAGCCAATTGAATTGAATGATAACTGTCACGATCAATGTAATAACTATATACTAATAAAATAAAGCAATTCGTATGCCTCTCCAAAGGCAATTTCAAAGTCAAAAGACGAATTATGTACTAAGTGTTGAACATCTAATAATATTATAACCTTAATCTTATCTTGATACAAGTTTGCTAAAACTTCTAAAGAGTGTGTGTGTGTGTTAAGTTTACAAAGCTCTTAAAATGAACTCTATGTTTAGTTGTAAAAGATTTCCAAATCAAGTCAGTCAGGTAATCAAAATTGCAAATATATCTTATCTTTCTTTCTAAGTCTATTGCCGATATCTTGGACTCCTCGTCCCGTAAACATACATGCGTAATTGGTCCTCGCGTCATTGTTTGTGAAGAGATTTGTATGATAATAAGCACAGCAACACGCGATTAATATTTTCGCTGTGCAGATTGTCCGAATTGTATTTCGTATCGTGCCCTTACTGGATCAACAAGTGGCAATAATGTTTTACGACTTATTGTAGTGTTTACTAATTCGATCGTTACGTTTAGGTCGTCTAATATTCCATTGGTAAACAGATGTGTATGTTCCTTGAATTGATTGTTACTAGATTTTACGATAATTGTTAAAAATTGTCGTGTTACATGTTCAGGATATTCGATTTCTAAACAGATTAGAAAAGATAAGTCTAATGAAAACTAAAGAGATAAGCAAAGATAGTAAAGGTAGAGATAATTAAAGAGAATCCGTTTTTAGGAACGTCCTTAAAGATCTTTTTAGTTTTTTTATGTAATTACAAATAAAAAATATGTAACTACTTATTTTAAAGATATTTCCCCATGACAATGTTTTTAAAAATGGTTAAACCATGTAGACTGTATTAGGATGACCTGTAAAATAATAGTCATTACTTTGCAAATTTGTCGTTATATAAAACTATAGAAGTAAAGAACTAACTAACTCATGTATGTATATTAATTTCACATATTGGAAGTGGAAACCTCAGTGCCAAAATATGATCACATAAGTTTTCAAATAAAAAAAGTTTGGCAAGAATTTTGCTATGATTCGGTTGTCGAAGGGCTGCCAGTCGTTCTGTTCGAGAAAATCGTGAATTGTGACACCGCGGTACCTTCGGTAGTTCTATGCTGAACGCGTCAATGAAGCCGTATTTTCAGTCAATTCAACCACGTTGCCAAGCTGCAAGCCACGCTGGTGATTCAATTCCGGGCTGACTTTTCCATCACCGTGATTTATAGTTACTCTGTACCTTTCGACAGTTCCCTCAACGTATTTACATAATAATAGGCTGTTAATATTGTTTCGTTTTTATGAAACCTATACTAAGAACAAAAACCCGCGCATAGTATGTTACTAGGATATGATAGATGCGCTGTAGTCAAACTAAAATTCGTTTTTAAGATATGTTAGAAAATGATGTGTGTAGGAGTAACACAGTAATATCATAAGTTGAATATTCTAATGACGTCACTCATCAGTTATTTATAATGTTTATTATTATTTATATACTTAAAAATCGATAATTTCATTAATTTAGCCGTACGATGTGTATTATTAAGAAAGTAAAACAAGATTTTTTTTGCAACTTTTGTCTGCCACCTAAAATTTCACGCAAAACACTTAACCCACATTTCAATGAATTTTGGTATTAATGGATTCATAATCATGATGTACTTATAGTGACATTTGTAAACGTGAAAATAGTTCCTCGAAGCGCCCACTTTAATTTATTATATCAATTCTGGTCAACTTAAATAAACCGATATCAAACAAAACTAAATTAGTTGCTGTTTATCTTTAACACGTAATAATAGACGTGCTTGGTGCTCAAACGCTGAAAAGATAACGTAGTTCTACAATAGTGCCATAGATTGGAGTGCCGTCCGCCGCTCTGATAGACCGGACCGTGATGCAAGATGGCCGTGAATTTGTAAACAAAAAAAGTTGCAACACGCTATACTCAGTACTATTTCGCTCCTAACAGAATCTTAGAATCAAGTATCCAGAATCATCCATCTGTCCGTCTTTGATTGTCCACTGATGGATACAGCCCCCCTTCCCCCTAACTTGCGCCACACAGACTGATCCTGAGCCTTCTGAATCCAGCGCCTCCCGCTGTTTTCTTCAGGTTTTCAGTCCATCTGGTTGAGGGACCACCTAGACTCCGTGGACATGATATATATTAATTGTATCGTGTTTAGCAGAAACGTTCCAACCCACATTTACTTTTAATGATAAATTTTATATATTTGACTAAAAAATAACCGAATATCCAATAATAATAAAATATAAAAACTATTACTTTGTAACAAAAGCTTGGAGCAATACTCTAAACGAATCATCCTGAACTTCAAACTTGATTCTCTGTCATGTTAAATATTGTGGTTTGGAACATATTTGCTAAACACGGTCCAATTGAGAAGCTAACTTCGGCCTTTCATACCAACCGTCACTGATTTGAATCGCTGACATGCTTGTGTTGCTTTTGTGGGTGTACAAGTGTGTCTCAGACATCTAATCTTATATTTTTCAAAGTCTTGGCTGAAAGACATTCATTAAGATTATACACGAGAAATTTCTATCGCCGTATGGGTAAACCATGATGAAGCACCTTCCAGAAATAATTTTAAAAGCAAAGTTTGAAGTGCTCCTTTGTACGGATAATATATAGGTGAATAAATAAATCTGAATAAATTTTACATTTTGATAGTTTAACATAAATTTTAAGAGAGGTCGCGGCCGGGTGTCTAATAAATTTGATGCTTAGGATCACCTCTAAATTATCCAATGATCCGTACTAGGCTGTGACATAGCTTGAAGATATTTTAAAATAACGAAAACTTGTGATAAAACTTTGGCAATGTGAAATAAACAGTGTTGTAATTAAAAAACTCAACTTTTTGATAAGCGTGCACAAATTCGTATTAGATGTAATACTCGGCAAAGGAAAAAATCCTACACAAAGGATCTTGTTAAGTAATTTAGATATGGGATCTAATGTATCGATTTATTGTGGAATAGGGATCTTTTATCCAAAATAGTTTTGAGACACAAGTAAGTATGACTTATCGGGTTACTACTTACTTGATAATTTTACAATCGTGTTACAAGCTATGACGTCTCTTTATCCTTTATTATAACTCCATAAAGCACTCTCTATTTTGGATTTCGGATTTTCCATTGCATTGGACAGATAATTATAGACAAACTACAGAATCTATTTAACCTTTCGGTACCAATTTAATCAATTAAAATAGCCCCTGAGAGAATAATTCATTATCTAAACTATTATGTAAACGTTTTTGTATAAAGGAAACAAAAATAAATATGCAGTAGTCTATCAGGCCAACTACGCAAATCCTTTTACATTTTCATTTATGCACTTAAAATAAAGTACAAAATGCTTAATAAAAGTCAATATTATTATGATATATCTTTCAAACCCTGAGCTCAAAACAAGCTCCTGGAACTCGGGGGTTGGTTCTTTCGGAGGTTGGCAATCTTATTTATAGGGTCATGTTCAATCATTGATACTACATTCGTGATATTTTGTTTAAATTAACTGAATGAATATTTATGTAATAATTGTTAATTTGTTCATTTAAAACAATATTTAGTTAATACAATGGTTGTGTTATGTTTCATTTCCTGTACGGTTGTGAGACGTTTCAGGTACACGTTAACCATTCAAATCGTTCGTACGAAATAACTACGGAAATTTTCTAATCGTTTACAGTACGATTGTTATTCTCAATACCCGGAAATATGGTGACGTTTCAGCATTATTTGTTCAATAGTCTGTTTGCAGACTTCCTGCCGTAACACGTGAAATAAATCCTTGAATATTTAAGTAGATAATTAACGTGTAGCTCTTAGTTATATTGTTGCATGTGACTACCTGTTGGGAAGTCCTTATTGGAAATTCAATCTATGTCTCGATATGCGACTGTTATCCTTATCTGTCAGTTGTCTGAATAAGTAACGGGCAAACCCATATTGCTTGCGAATATACCGTTCGCTTTATTATCTTCAATGAGGTTTTCAGTTCATGCATCTCGGTACAAAAGGATCATCTCTTTCAAGTAAATTTCCGCTGTGCAGGTTCTGTCACATAATTTGGAGGGTATTACTGTTTTCCTCTTTACAGACCAATAAATTTAACAGGTATGTAGAAGATTAATTTTACATGAAGAGGCGATATTTTGGTTGCTGTTTCATCATAATTTACTTGTGGCTCCATTTTCGTTCACGTTAATTAGTGTTAACACAAATTACTAATGAACAGGAACATTACTTACAGCAATTTATAAAGTATACGCATTGTAAATGGTGGTTCTGCTACTTAATACCTTTATTCACAAACAATACTTGAGTCCTGAAATAGAAACATAGTATCGACCGTTTGTTTTTGCATCTATTTCACTCAAGATTTTTAATAATGTCTAAGACATACATCGGAATAATTGATCCTTTCTTTTTTCACTGTGAGGTCTCATAGTATTGTCTATGAATACCGAGGGTAGTTTTATAGTAATTGCCAACTTTTAGTCCGAAAATAGCCTAGTAAATTTTATAATCGTTATTCGACTTGATACATTAAAACCCTATGTTATGAATTTTTATTTTAATGGTATTTGAATAGGGTCTTGTTTGTAATATTTTCAGAGTAAACATTTAATGATTTTAGCAGTTAAAAAGTATACCAATTAGAACCTAATCGTATATCTCGTATCTATAGTCAAGCTAAAGCCATTAATTGATTTAAGTAGTGATCTCGATGTTTTGACCTCGTTCATATTCTTAGCTATTGAATAAAAATAGTTGTTCAATAATTACTTCAACTCAAGTAATTGCTTTAAATAAACTATAGTTACAAATGTTGACATAAAACGTGAAGCACACCAACTATTCTCACGACAACCACTATTATAAACTTATACAATATAATTCTTAAACAATCAAGCTAAATAATCCAATTTTCATTGCGTTCGACGGATAATTACAATCCATTGAATTAATATCACGTGTATGAACATACGTCGGGCAACACGTTGATTCTAGTCAACTTATTATTCAAAGTGCGCGTCTCGACGTCCATCATGCAATGTGCAAGAGTGATGAATCCGCAATTTGCCGCTGCGTTATAACCTGTGTGAAATTTAGTAGCAGTTACTAGAACAAGCACAAAAACTAGTCTTGAATGGACAGGTGAGAATGTCCATCATAGGACACGGGACTGTGATGTGATGAGCTGTTCTTGGGTTGATTGCACTATTTGATTATAACTAGAGGTCAATGACAGTGCTGGGTCTGATGTGAGTGTAGAAAAATACGAAACGGAAGTAGAAAACGGTTATTTGTCTCTTGAATAATTATATTTGAATTTGATGAAAACTTTGGAAATATATTTACGACTGGAATTGATATCATAAATATTTTTGGTATGCTATGATTGATCCATTTCAATCAATAATTATCCTTAACTTGGCAATTAGCTACAATAGAAAAAAATACAAAGTTTTCAGGCGTTTCACACATTTCTTGTTTAAAGTTTTCACCATCAAGGCTATAATGTAAAAAGAGTAAAAAAGGGTTTTTAAACTTAACAATATTGCTTATTTATCAGATAGTGCAAATTACTTTTAAATTATAGGAATGTCGTAAATGAAACAAATGCAAACAATAAATCGCAAACATTTTCAAATAGGCTATTTTAGATTGCCTAAGTCCTAAAGTTTTTGCTGTTACAGTAGCTAATTTAGAACAGTTAGATTATTCTGGACAAGAAATAAAAAGTACCGATTGTTCTTTAATAAAAGGAATTATTTTTAGACGACGCAAAACATTTGAATTTTATTTTGTTAGAACTGAAATATAAGGTCTTTTAAAATAGTACGATTAACTCTGGAGCCTTGATCTGTTTGAAGAAAGGACGATCGTATCGCTAGATTAGTAATCCTGTGTGCAGTCTGCAGCGAACTAAGACTGGCTTAGCAAAAAAATAGCAGCTGCATCGACACGCGAGGTTCAACGATCGCATCCACGTTGACTAAATATAAAATACCTATCGTCGGATCGCGGAAATCAATTAAAGTTTTATCTCCGGCTAAGTTGCACTTTTTATTGGCTTGGACCATAATGCTCTCTACGTTTCAGTGTTTTGAGATACGTATAGTTGAAATGATACTGCACACTTCGTGTTTTCACTAGCTGAAGCAAACGTTAATTATTTTAGAATATAAACGGAATAATACGCAAACATTATACAATAATTACAGCGTAACCGATTAAGTAAAATCTCAATATGAACAAAGTATGATCTCAATAGAAGCATTACGATGAATGCACGTTAGATTTAATCAGAGGGGACTTTTAATGCAGTAAAATGTCATTTTCCTTATAGTTACTTATCACAATATTATTTGTTCCACGGAGGAAATAGATCAATAGTATGGTATAATATTTATAATTGGCGTTGTAGTCAAGATGTTGGGAATACTAAATTTGTAAATTGAAATTGTATTTCAATTGCCAGTAAACGTCTCCAGCTAAATCAGTAACACACAAAAAAATACTACCATAATTTTAAGTGCATGGCTGAATACTTCCAAACTACACATTATGTTTTAACTGTAGTATGTCACGAATATGTCTTCTGACCATAACTCGTTAATGTATTGCCCCTGGTAACACTTTACTGCACGTTTTCTAGACAATGAAGCATAGTCAACAATAGTCATATTTGCCCGTTGATATTTGAACTTTCCAATGTCTCCAATCGAAGCATTTAGTGTAAATATAACGGCATTTAGTTGCTCAACGTTTTTGAATGATGCATGATTTGTGGTGATTCATGTGCTTGGTTAGTAACATATTTTTGGCTTAAAATGCTCATCATCATAGAAAGGGTGCTCTCTAAAAGCAGGACTAGATTTCCATGTCCATGATGTTCACCTAGATTATAGTTTTCTAAGTGTCTTAAAGTTACCGTTTCGTTAGTTATTATTTCCTTTTATTCACACTGGTTGTTGTAGCCAGTGATTACTAAAATTCACGTTTAACATACTAACTTTCTTTTACAAACTTTCGCTTTCGCTTCAGTTATTCAATGTTCCTTTTAAAAGCTTCATTTCTGACCCAACTCGCTGTCTCAGTATTTTTCCTAACTTTGAGGCCGAAGAGATATTTATAAAGCGAAGAAAAAAACAACAAGTTTATCATCGAGCTGTTTAATTCTGAATGTTCGGATAAAAATGGTTGAATAAGCATCAATTACATGCACTGACAATGAAAGGAATAATTGAAATAGACTTGAAACATTGCCGGTGGACTACAATGTCACATTCAATGTCTTTTATTTGAAATTATAGATAACTTAAAACGACATTTTGTTATTCGAGGACCCGTGTAGAACTTCAGACAAGACATTATGCATATAAACGATGTCTCATTTTAAAATTAAGCGCAGTTCAATTTATTTTGAACAGAGATAAATGTGTCCATTTGTTACCAAAAGTTACCGAGAAGTGACGATTTCCCTTAACGTTTATGGAGGTCAAGGTCATGCGGTCGTCCAAGCGCTTTGAATAAGCTCTTACCATTTGGAGATACGAAGGTGTATACACCGACTTCACGTATTCTTAGAATTATTTAAAATCTATCCCGCTGTTTCAAGCGCCTGGAACCTTTTTTTTTTAATGGGCTATTATGGTATTAATAACTTTTAACCGTTCTCAATATTCTTTCTGTCCATTATTCACAAGATAGTTGCCTAGTAACTGTCAAATATCATAGTTTTTTTTTTTTCAAAGTTTTTACTTACTTATCGAGACTTTATGAATACATAGGTTATTGACAACGATCGTAAATAGAACAAGTATGCTAAGTATTGAGGTTTTACAACGATATTAAACGGAAAAACGTTTAGTTCGTGGATTTAGTACGGCCAAGTAAATTAATTAAAAGAAACTTAGAAAAACGTTAATATTGAATATCCCGACTGTTCACTAACGTTAATAAAGCGCTTTATTTAACTTTGCTGAAAATATTTCTATTTTCATTTTGACATAAAATATTTTTAGCTACTGATCTTAATTTAGAACAACGTTCATTACTTGCCTTCTTAAATTTTACGTGCAGAATTTAATTTAATCGTATGGAATATTTTTTTTTTCTTGTTTTCATTGAAAAATT
>DWPA01007892.1:0-10047 GCA_018251375.1 Calpodes ethlius | reverse complement strand
AAGAGTGTTTGTTTGTTTGTCTTTCTTTCACGGTACAACGGAGCACCCTTATGGTATGATTTTTTGTATGGAAAAAATTTAGAAGATGACGAGTACTATAGGATACTGGGTCTTCATGTCTAGAGTGAATAGGTTTCTTCTAAGTTAGCACGCTTAACCATCTTAAGGCTGCGATACCACTTCACATAAGATGCGACCGTAGTCAAGGACTAACTTATTTCGAGTAAAAAAAAACTGTCCACCGCGAAAAAACATCTCATTTTTGCGGGAAGATCCATTAAAATGTATATTTCAGCCCAATCAAAGGAAGTGTTTAACAACAAAGCGTTGCCTGGCAACCAATGTTAGAAAGGAATAGACAACCTTTTTATTGCTGTTGTTTTCTCACATGCGTGCGAAATCGCGGACAACATCTAGTAGTAAATATTAGTACCGTTACAAGAGTTCTATACATTTGATCAGGACAGCGATCAAAATATGTTGATACTTCGTAGTATTAGATTGTTTCGCTGTATTTCTAGAATAGTCCAATTTCAATAAAGTCTGTACAAAACACCAATACAGAAATTACTTCAAATGGATATCTCCTATTGCTTCTTCTTTATGAATATTATAAAATATAGTGTCACAATTCAATATAACGTTTTCAATTACCAATATCCATAAAATTTAAATGTTTTTATATCACTTAGATATGAAAGAATATTCTTACGTAAAATACTTTATATCTATCTTAAATCAAATCTATATCAAACATTTTAAACAAACACTTAGAGGTATGTGACAGAATTTGAGGTTAATTTAAAATTAAATGATCTTGTTGTAGCATCGTCCACGGCTCGGTCCACGTCCATATTAGCAGCCTCTGCAGCAACGCGTCGTCCGTTCCGAGTGGCGAGCCGCCGCCGCCCGGTGTCCACCACCAGCCTGTCCACCACCACTACCAGCACCACCACCACCACCACGCAGGCAACAATTGACCTCGGAAGCGAAGAACTGCTGCAAGATATCGTTGACATCGGGGATATTGGTGAGATAGCATCGACATTTTATGGTTAATTTCCTATAAATTATCGAATGAATATTCTCGGGATTAAAACTTCGACATAGGCTATAAGCAATATTATTGTTCGTGTGCGGTATTAGGACGAATTCTTTCGAAGCAAAATCGTGCCTATTTATTCCAATGAATTATTTTTACTAAGTATCGACTACTTTTTTTGATTGTCTTTTTATTGTTTTAAGTTTAGATGGTATCGTTATTTCCCGATAAACTACAGGGACGCCAAATGTATAAAAAGTCTATGCAAACACAGTAGGTACTCTGTGGTGTACGTTGAAAATGGAATATTCACTCAGGACATCGCGATAATAGTAAATGAATATATCATGAAGTTATTTATTTATTCTAAATAGAGCCATTAAAAATTATATGTAGCATTATAATATGACATTTTGAACCAAAATAGAATTGTAATGTGAAAGAAATTTCGCAGATTCAATCGAAGACCCATCTTTGACTACTAGTCTTCCGCGCAATAACGCCAAAGTGACGCGGCGTCCACTGGTCTCTCTGAAGGATGAGGACCAAAATCCCTCAGCTACCAACGAGGACGAGAGAAAGAGACAGAGTAAGAAGTATAGCGCTACCTTCAAGCAAAACCAGCTGGAGCAAGCGTTGAGAGCAAAATCGAGAGAGGAACCCACCACTGAGGCAACCACGGAAGGGAAAACGACGGTAGAAGGTGAGGATATTAGATTTAATGCTGTGAAATTACTATCAACTTCAAAAATTTAATGATTTCCAAACTTTTAAGTTCTAGATTATTGTATCTTATTTAAATTTGATATAACTTAGATATTATTAACAGTGGGAACTATTAGAACGTAAAAATTATCAAATTAATTGTTTTAAGTATACTGTAGACCTTTCATTCATATTAGAATATATCTCCCTGCTACAGAATCTAAGTATCTTTGCAAACCTGGAGACAGACAAACAAAAATCAAATTATGTTCTCAAATTACATGTAAGCAGTTTTACAGGCAATTGACAGACACGCTCTTGAATGATGGATCAAATATTATATTGATGTGATGTGATTGTAACTTACCTTTGTTGCAGACATAAGCGCAGAAACAGCCGTGGCATTGGCAGCGCACCAGCTGCTCGCGGCACCCGTGCCCATTATCCCCGACTACGATGACGTCAAACCAACCAAGAAGACTGCCCCCCTGACCACTCTCGACTACAAATACACCAACCCCGAATACACCGATGACTACAAGATCCAGACCTATACAGAGCAATACTCGAATACTCCGACGTACAACACAGAGTACGGACAGACCACGGGATATACGGGACCAAATACAAATCCTGTAACAGACATCTTCGCGAGAGTTTCCCGACCGGGGTACTCCAACTTGCTCAATCCAACGATCTCGGGACCTAACGTGGGAGTAGACGGTTCTACCGCGCGGTACACCGGTCTTCCCGAGACAAGTGCACCGACTACCTTCGAGTACAGCACGCGAGGCCGGCCGGGGTACTCCGCGAACTTGATCACTCCTACCGCCTCGGGGGTCACGTTAAACGTCGGGGAAGAGTTATCCACTAGATACACCGGTACCGATAGGGAGATCCCATCGACTTTCCCAACTCTTTTCACCAGTAAAATCTCCAGGCCCTCCGGTTTTACTGCGCCCGTCACGACGCCTACTAGCTTCAGGGATAGGTCTACCGTTAGATACCAGGTTACGAGCGAGAGGATAAGTCCGTCTACGGGACGGTATCAATCCACAAACGCTCCCATCCCGGTGCCGGTGGACTTCGGGTACTCCACGGACGGCTACAGCCCCAGTCAGGAGCCTTCCTACTTCACTAGGGAGTACCTGCTCGAATCTCCGGTCACTAAGGCCTACGATGGTAAGTAAATATAATAATGTGTCAATCATGAAGTTATTAAAATATAGTTAACTCATTAACAGAAATAGAGTCCCTATGGCTAAAAGACAGTCTTCTTCTAATTTTAAAAACTTAACAATAACAAGAATTTACAAGATGGCGTCATCAACACTGTGTTTTGATAATTGAGAGATATTATTTTGTTCTTGAATAAAGTAACCTTCATTTGATTTTTTGTAACTATACTTATGCAAGGTTTTCTTGTTTGCAAATAAAATACAAAATTGTATAGAGTATCGATTTGACCAAAATAATCAAAACGAGATTATAATACTTATAGATACAATGATTTAACAACCTGTACCTTGCTGTTATGAGATAAATTGACTATAAATACTAAGTGAACGAAAAATGCCATAAAAATTAATATATGCATCGTTACACAGTCTGTGCTGCAACTAATCACTTTGTAATTCATGTTTAGTTACCTAAACACTTCCGAATGTAATTAGAGATTTCATAACCGTCAACACTGCACATTACTTAATTCTTTTTATGTTATACTTACGTCTTATTAATACCATACTACTTTTCATACCTTATTTGGAACATCGATCGAGTGCAACCAAACAACTTTACTTTCTTCTCAGTGCAACTTTTACTTTATGCAAAAAAATTAAGTTCATGTTTCACTTTTAATAAATATAGGCTTTTTTTGTTTAACGGGCAATTAATAATAAGGTAATTATTAAATATAGAATTTATTGATTACATTTCATGTATATACAAGTGAGACAACATAAATCTTCAAGGCTCAGAACAAACATATCTCATCATCACAACTTATAACTGTCCCACTGCTGGGCTCGGGTCTTCTCACACAGTGTGAGGGTGTAACCATAGGGTGGGGCCAAAGTTCACCACACTGGATTGCTAGACTTCACACACATTTGAGAACGTTATGGAGAAAAGCTCGGGTTTACAGGTTTGCTCACGATGTTAGATCACCGAAGCAAGTGATAATTAAATTGTAATATGCACATAACTTTTTGAAAATTAGAAATGCGTTCAAGATTCGAGCGCACGTCCCGATATTCGAGGAACCAACGTTCAAACTCATAAGCTATCACTGCTAGTGGTTCGAACATACACCCATATATATCTACCCCCATCGATACTCAAACCCAAGAATTATAGCATAACAGACAAGAATATTGCAACGAGACTACAGGATCGTCAACCTGTCTACAGAGTACCGCGACATTAAATAATATTTTACGTAATCTGTCATATAAATCATTCGATTTCCGCAGTCACTTGATCTAACGGATAACGTCTGTTGATTTAAATGTGGAATACAACACAATGGCGGAGTCCGCATGCGGTAGTTTCGTATCGAAATTGTACT
The DNA here is from genome assembly GCA_018251375.1 of Calpodes ethlius. Lineage (NCBI taxonomy): Eukaryota > Metazoa > Arthropoda > Insecta > Lepidoptera > Hesperiidae > Calpodes > Calpodes ethlius. Next base: position 5,731 of record DWPA01007892.1, on the reverse strand, counting down.
CAAGTTTACTTGTAATTGTTAATCCCAACAATAAATCAATTACTTCTCATCGTAGACATGACAATTATTTTAACTTATCTTAAACTTTATCATACAAGACTTTTATTCAGTTGCAAGCTGAATAAGTAAAATGTTTTATGCATTGAAGTAAAAAAAATTATATATGTATAAAACAAATGCAGTAACTGTTTAAAACATACAATAAAGTTAAAAAAAAATTGGCCTTAAAACAGTATTTTTTTTCTCTTTTTGCTCTGCTCTTAGGGTGAATAACGTATCAATAACTATTGATATTTTATGTAAAACATTTTACATAATACTGCTTTACACTTCCACAATTACATTGAAAGACTCGCTCACAGCAACACATCGTTAATAATTAGAGCCAGTTTAATTGCTGTCTAACATTCACGTGGCTGACTTACATATACCTTTCCAGACGAATACCAGTACCTGTCGCCGATAACGTCACCACAGACCACACCCACGACGTCGGCGACGAAACCGCCCAAAAAGAAGACCGTGTTCCGGAAGATCTCGACAACCCTGCGGCCGACGACGCCGACGCTCCCCGAAACCACCACCCCGAAGCCCCGGCGGGTGGCGACGAGGAAGCCGTTCCAGAAGATACAGAAGACGCAGGTGAAGGAGGAGAACCGGACGTACCGGCCGATCGCTAACTACGACTACTACGACGACAGCAACGAGAAGATGATCGACAAGTACGCCGAGGGATCTAAAGTTATACTCCATGGGAAAGGTCAGTTTATCTCTACCACGAATTAATAACTTAACGATGAAAATTAGATTTAATTAAAAATGTTGAAAAACACACCCTTCCAGTTTGTACCCCGAGTTACCAGTGGCAAATTCGATAACAATGAGGCTTACTACTAGTTGCAAATAATATCTCCATGTTACTAATGCATGGATTTCGAATATATCCAAAAAAGCTATCGCAGCATTATGGGAAACTCATAGAATATGTGGCAACTGCTACCCAATCCTGTAGCGAACATTTCATGCTCAACTTTAATGTCTATCTCTTTCTTTTTCTGTGCATCTTTCTTTTTCTATCACTAGCAGCACATTTACTCACAAACAAACAAACATAAGTACAGCATCAAAAATCCTTCCAGACTCGATCGAATGCCTGGACATCGGCAACTTCCCGCACCCGACGTCGTGCAAGAAGTTCATCTCGTGCGCGCGCATCGACAACGGCTCGCTGCTCGGCTGGGAGTACGTGTGCCCCAAGGGGCTGTCCTTCGACCCCGTGGGCGGCATCTGCAACTGGGCGGCCGGCCTCGGCTGCGGAGAGAAGGACCTCTGATCTGTCCTCTACAGTAACCATTCTCATATCTCACAGATCAAATTCACTGCTGATTCCGTCGATAGACCCCAATAGTAAGGTACTTTGTGTTGTTACACGATTGAAACCAGTTTCTTTACAAGTACCAGCTCTGGGTTCACAAGAGTATAATTAAGATTTTATAATATATATTAAGTCACTCAGTTTTAAAGAAGCATTCTACAGGTGAAGGAATTATTAAAATTTGACAAGTAATTTTGAAGATTATTTCCTACATATGAGCTCACATAAGTTACCTTTTTATACTATTAATATTTAGATTCTGGTAAATTAAATACTCATGACAACCCGGTATGAGAAGTGTTTTTGATCTGTAGAATTCGAGAATTTTCGTGTCAGATCCTGCCATCCTGAAATAATGTTACCTTCTGGTAATTCAACATCTTTCAGTGTATTTTATACAGCTGTTTGAATTAAATTTCGGTAATTTCATGAAGTGTAAATAGAACACAATATTGAAATTGTTTTTTTATGTTGGCAGCACTGATCTAACCTAACCTAACCTAAAATAAAAATAGAATGGCGTAATGTTGAGGGCGACAGTTAGGTCAGGATCAAAGTAAAGTAATACATCGGAAAGTCAGGATGATGAGTTATCTCGCGTTGTGAACTACGTTTAAATCCTGGTACTGTTCACTTTTGCCTATTATTTTTTATTAACATACTCGTTTTGATGATCAAATATTAGAATATTTTGATCAATGATCTTTCCTTTCAATTTTGATTCCATTCATATTTCACATTTATTGAAAAGCATATTTTTTTTTGTATATGAATTTCAAGTTTTGAAATGTTTCAATAAAAGGCGGAAGTGAGTATTGTAATATCGATATTAAGTCGATATTATTTTGTCCATCCTTAATTCAGAGGAAATTAGCAAACCCAGGTCATCTGCATAGACATCAGGCCATCCCTAATCGGCCAAATTAATTAAATTTATATTTTTTTCTTACTCTTTAAATGCTTATTTGTTACAATCAAAGTGATCTTATTGTGATCATATGATATTGATCAAGTGTCCATGAACTCTCGAGTGTTCTAATAGAGTGTACAGAACTGTGGACTGCGCACACAGATGGTGCCTTCACTGTGGTCGATAATTTGGGAGCTTTTTTATAACTAAACTTTTCTTTATCTCAACAGGTGTCCAGAAAACCGTAGAAAAACTATTATATATCTTAAAATGTCTGCCATAAGCATATCGCAAATTATTTTCTTTTAATATTATGTTTTTATCGATAATTCATTTGGGCAAAACTATTCAAAATTAAATTAAAAAATATATGGTAAAATGTAGCATTTGTGAAAAGTAAGTTACTATAATTACTATTAACATCACTTACTATTATTAGTATTAAAATGTAAGAAATCAAATTTTGTGAAATGGATATTTCGTAAACATAAAAGATTTTTGAAAAATGATGGGTACGTCGCGTTTAGTAATGAAATGTGTCGATACCAAATTAATTTTTAAAAAAGATACATTATGTTTACGAATTACCTAAAATACCTAAAATTTAGAACAAATTTTATGTTAAAACAAATATTAGAAAAGCTTCCAATTATCCGTCAGTGCATAAAACGTTGAGTTATTTTAACACCAGTCTATATACCATAGACCATATATTAAGTTATATCGATCTTAATACGTCACTATTTAAAACCTGGCGTAGAGTATTACATTATATATCACTCGCAGTAAAGCGAGCAACTAAAAAAATGTGATATTTCTATCAACGACTTGTGCATACGGCATTAGGTGCGTAAATTTGACATTACTCTATGTCCATCTTTTTCGGACACACCGGATTAAAGAGCGCACGAATGAGACAGCAATACTCATTATTATTTATTTAAATCACTTTACTATCTAAGTCAAACTACGTAACTTCCTACTTTATATATATTATAAGTTATATTACTACAATAATTTACAATTTATTGATTATAAATATTATAAGTTATGATTTATTTTATATCATATTATTGTTTCTGTACATTGCTCGTTTTATATTCTGTATTTCGATTATTTTTTAACGTATTTAGTGCTATGGACTTCACTGCCATTTTTTACTTTTATATTTTTTAAATATCTTTCGTCCAGTGGACTTATGAAGGCAAAAATTATGTTACTATAAAGTATAAGAATCTTTTGGCGCGTGATTTGACGCCATTTAATTGGTTACTAGTTAAATAGGAAATTATTTCGAAATGTGCCTTAATTATTATACAATTCTAGTATTTAAGATTATTTTATGTGACTAGACGAATAAATGATTTTTATTAAAAATAATAATAATTTAGTGTTTGATTTCAATACAAATTTTCTACATCTTTCAAAACAAAGTTTAATTTGTGTGATTTCAAACGCGAACAAAGCGGACTCCTTTTTATTTGCAGATAAGTTATTCACACCATGACTGCAACAACCTCTATCAGAGCTACCAATCACAAACACACGTCACAGACAATTTAAAAAAAAACACAAAATAACTTAATATTTTTTATTTACAATGTCCTCTTACTAATATTAACATATCCTATACCGACGCACGTCATTTTAACCTTCTGCACGGAGAGCTGGTCCTCATCATCGGAAGCCTCGTCGTCCGAGTCGGACGTCAGGACCTCCAGCTTGAACATCACTCCGAAGAACTCCTTCAAGTGTTGTAGGAATTTTATCGTGTAGTCTGATAGTGGTCCCACCTACGGAAATAATTGACATGAATAAAGCTTAATGTCTCTGCCAAATCTGCGTCCTAACACGTTAATTATCGCATTAACCACGTAGCTGAGGCCAGCCGTTTAGCGCGCTAATTGACGCACGAAGTTACGAAAAAGAAAGCTTTGTGTATAACTTCATTAATGTAGCCAATTTTAAAATTAACGCGTCAATTAAAACGCCTTTAAACATAGTCGTTAACTGTAAGGTAGATGTTGTTACAGGCATAATGTGGACAATGGTGACATGGACGAAACTATGATGAATGTTTTCTCCTGTCAGAGGCCTCTGGGAGCTTCCTACCGAGGACCTGACTACCTAAAACCTACCGACTTTAATCCTGTCCTCTTAAGGTGTTAGTGTATTTACCTTGTCAATAGCTATGTGGCTAGCGACCACCCTGTAAAGTTGTCGTAGTCCAGTAATAATAATGAATCCCTTCCTGTCTGTATTTTATTTAGATCAGGAAGAAGTCAATAATACTTTTCATGTTACTGATGTCTACGGGCAAAAGTGACCACCAAACATCGGGTGGCTTAGTTGTGTTACATAAAAAATAATTACATAAAAAGACCACCCATCCACATCCATATTAAGTGTCACCGTTTTTAAAATTTTGACCTTTGTATAACATATCAATTTATTTCCAAGTACTTTTGTTTAGCTCGCCTGAAATCCAAATATGCGATTTAACTCAAATTGTAAGTGAAAATTCTAAAAGATAGGATATATTTTGGAAAACTCTCTTTTTGATTTTCGTCTACACAATAAGATTTAAATGATGTATTGCACTGACCACACATTCGCTGACATCCTTCTGGCCGAGCGCCATCCACAGCGCCAGCAGCCACTGGAAGCTGGAGTCCACGGCGCCGGCGCGGTGCACCTCATCCAGCAGCCGCAGCGCGCACTCGCGGCCCAGCTCCTCGGGCAGCGTGGGCTCGCCCGACCCAGCCTCCACGGACTTCTACGAGGGACACGTTACGATAATTAATGAACCATCCTACATTAACTATATATTTTTTACATATACTTTGATAAATTTACGAGTTATAACTCAAAATAATTTTTAGAATGATTGTATGTTTGTTTGTTATACGTCACTCCTCTAATAACATGAACACACGCGAAGGGATTTCAATGTAAATTGGTAAACTTATTACTTATCATCCGGCTCATATTTTAAATATTAGGGATTAGAAAAATTAATAATTTACACCAACAAAAATCCACAAGTAATAATTTAGAATATTTGGACGTGGAAAAATTCCAAATAGGGATGTAACCGCCGTTACATGTGAAACTGTAATGCTGATATTCAGTGCTACCCGTTCGTTGTCACGAACGAGTAAATTGAAAAACAGATGTTAATTGTACCTAGTGATGGACACTCGCACTTACCGCCTCTGCGCAATAGAATGTCTTTTCATTAGTTTCAGCGACCAAGCTGATCCCAAACGCGGGGCTCTTGCCCGCGTTGGCGCCGCGGCACTGGTCAGTGTTGATATACACGTCTGGCAGAAATTTCAACATCACCTGTAAACGAAGATCACTTTTATAATGATCTGTATAAAATATTACATACACAATTGCGTCCTTACATAAATGTGCCATGTCATAATTTCCTACAACATGAA
>DWPA01007891.1:0-10048 GCA_018251375.1 Calpodes ethlius | reverse complement strand
ATTTCCTGCATTGCCACACGCTACAGGCTTGACCGAAGTTCATAACGTTATTTATAAACAAATTTTGTGTTTACACTGTGAATCACCTACAGACACTCTTTCACGACTTGGATTTCCTTAAATCTGATTTAGTAATGTATCTTCGTCTTTGACAACTGTAAAAGGTAGTTTCTTAACAAAATTTTTACTGGTAATGTAACTCAGATAATGTTAGAAAAGTAAAATCGAATATGAATGGTGCAACCGTACGTTCACACAGACGAGAACATTGCCTGTGCAAAGAGTACTTAGTTGTGTTTGAAGCATGCCTCAGCACTGCCTTTCCAACGAGGACTTAATATCAGATGCTTTTGAAACAAAACTGAACACATCGTTTGCCTTTGATTCAAAATAATACAAAAATGTGTAAACAGTCGAATTTATTACACAGATATTAATAACTTGCGACAGAAACATCAAATATAGTCGGGAGCGTACCAAGTTAACTGTCCGAAGTGCACAATATTCGATATTTAATAATATTATTATAGCGTCAAAACTCATGATACAAGTTATAAGAAATCAAGGCGTTCCGTCACCGAGAACTTCGCGTAAAATGTAACAGTTCAGTTTTGATCATCTTTAGATTGTCACGTTACAGAATGTTCGTCGGTTAGTGAAGGTTATTGTAACGTAACATTTGAAATCGAATCTTGGGTTATATTATCGATAAATAGTGCCGAAGAACGAGTGCCTTTATGCCAATGTTTCATTTGCTTCCTTACGCGTTAATTAACGCGCTTGAAAGAACATACCACGTAGATATGGTCAACAGTTTAAAGTAAATAAAGGTTTTAAGTAGTAGGAAGCAAAATTTGTATAGAATTCATATTTTCATCATCCATATAACCAATTGGGCATTGCTTTTGATACTAATGATAACGCAGAAAGGACATTAGTATTATTAGAAAGTATTATAACGCTTAAAACCAAGGCATTTAAGCAAAAATATTATGGATATCACTAAAATATGTAACATTGTAATCGACATGATAAATAATATTATTCGAAGGGCTGAATAAGGGAAAAACGTATTCTAATCTGACGTGAACCGTTCACTAAAAAACGGCGGAAATCTTTGAATGCAGAGAGTGAAGACCGAGGTCGCAAGTAGGATATAATTACCGCAAAAAACTTCTGAATGAGAAAGAAAAAACTGGAAAGCAGAATGATCTTTGTCTTGTTGTTTGCGGTTTCGTACATCGCAGACTTCATGTTGAATATGTTGTTAAATTATAAAAATCGTTTAGATTTGTAATTGTGCTATCGCTAAGAATATATCTCTTATGTCCTTACCACCTCTACCTTAACGCTAGTATTAACGTCTGCGCTCAAATGCGTTTTAAATAATGTAGTAAAATATATTCGGCTATATTAATGGAGTTGTGTTGAAATTTTAAATCCCATTAATCTGTATGAAAATTAAAACATTAATTTTCACGTTAAACTGTCGGCTATAACTGCGTAGTGTCAATGTTAGCACGCTAATTAACGCCTTCGGACAACGTTAATAAAATTAACGTGACATAAAGATTTGCATGTTGTTTTCCTTTAATTCTATGATCATTTAACATCGAGAATGATTTTACATGAAAATTACTTAATTACATGAAACATGAATTTTACTCTTTGCATATACGTTAAAAACACTAAGTTATCACTGTTGTATATTGAAAAATTGTTGATCAGAATATTGTGCAACGACAGATATAAGAACTGACAGAAATTGGGTTAGTAACGAAACAAAACTAAATACGTCGACTAAATAAATCATAATTCCTTTCGGTGATTTTATATTAAAACTATAGTAAGAACAGAAGTCAGTTTTAAATGTGAGCTTAGTAAACAGTTGAACAAATAAATATTTAAACATTTCCAACGCCGCTCGAATTCCCGCGCCAATAAAACGCGCGATTTAACAGCACATGTGTACGCAATATTAGCTAAACAAGGACTTGAGTTTGGAATTCGCTAATCGAAAACACACCTGCTGATGTGCTTAAAGTATGCGGCTCTTTACTAACACACTTAAATTTATGTCATGTAAAGTTACTACACTGTGCAAACAACGATAAGACTATTTCCAGAACGGTAGCACCTCAATGTGAACGATAACACTGGGGTAAAAAACCCACTCACGATAGAAAGGGACAGATGTATTCAGACTGAAAGGGACGAGTACTATTCGGCTAATTTCGGCGTCTAGTTGAAACGTGCGATCAATATGGCACAAGGAATGTTTGCTTAGGGTGCAAATAGGGCTGAAAATAGCTCATAGCTCATTGAGAATTATTTGTAAGGAAATTTTTATTGTATTAATATTTTTATAAACGACTTTACCTATGAATTTCTAGAAGACAGCGTAGCTAATTTCTGTTTTAGTACAATGTTATTTAAAAGTACCTACAATATTATGTAGTTTAAAAATAATTATATTCACAAATTTTAAGAATACTTGAATTTGTTAATGAAGATTTAGTAAGTATTTTTTTTTACTGTTTTATACAAGGTTGACGTTAATCTGTTAATTGTTGTATCTATGCCTTCTCTATTTACCTTAAATTCCATTACTTATTACCTATTTCACATAATATTTACAATATTGTAATGAAACTTTCATTAATCTTTAATCTGAGCTCCGCTAGATGCTACGCATAACTTCCTCTATAGGAAGCTTTATATTTTATGAAATACACCACTAACCGCATACCTTCCGGTTCAGCCGCAGCCACCGGTCTCGTAATATATTATTTAGACGGCTTCGACCACAAATCGGTAGTTATGAACGAAATTATGATTTTATTAACTTCATTTTAGGTCACTGTTACATTGTAAGTTATGACTTATTAATTTAAAAAGTCACCCTCACTGACCAATGCCGAGAACACCTATATTCAAGAATAATACTTGCATAAGTAATGCAACAGAATGAGAATAAAGCTACTTTTCAGGGAGCTCGTAATCTCAAATTATTTCAAATCACACTCAAGTGTTACGTTCTAGGGCTATATTCATCCCTGTGATTAGTTCATCTGACGCGAGCTGTCACTCTAGTTTTTGAACAATTCCAAAGACAAAGATGAGAATTCCTTCTATTTGACCATGAACCTTAAACCATTCAACAATGCTGTGTTCCGTAAAATAACTCGGCAGCTACGTAACCTGAGTGTTTATTTTGACAAAAGCACTGTGGTGGATTTTAATCTAGTATTGTGTATTGGTTTATTAAGCTTATGTGATCACGAGCATTGAGGTATCGCAGTATTGTTTGTAAATAAGGGATAATTTACATACAATTGAGGATGGTGTTCACCTAGTGGTCGGAATTTGACCATAATTACTATTGATAATTTTAAAAGGATATGTTTATATTTCGATCATATTTTTTTTATACCTTCTTTAGTATGCATGTCTCTCTTAACAAGACTATGGTATGATAGTTCGACTTCCTTACGAGAGACTGACGATAAAAGCAGGTAGAGAACAGTTGGAGGTAGTTATGCAAAATAGATCCAACCACAAAAACTAGCTTTTGAGAAAATAAGCTTATTAAAATTGTTATATTAAAATAACGTCTTTGAATTCTCTGCTTTCTTCGTTTGCTTTGCTTCCATTGCATTGCACTTTACCACGAGACTGTTTTATTGCATTATTCGGATATATTTAAAATAATAGTGGTGGTTCTGATTAAGTTCCTGTTTTGGTTTTAAATTATGTTTATCTTTTGATTTAATGATAAGAGGAGGTGACAGCGAAGAAAAGATTAATATGTAAATTATAAAAACAATCGTGGGACATTTAGTTTTACTCATTAATACTTAAAAACATCTATGTCTATATACTTCTTTCTAATTGCTCTACAAAACAAGTCATAAATAAAAATACAAAATTTTACTACTAAAGTTTCAACAGACACCAAATAATACAAAAATAAAGAAAATTTGTCGACAAACAGAGAAAAATTTTGTAATCGTTTTCTCTTATGGTTTATGGAGCATTCTGAGGACTACAGACTCCCGTATAACATCGAAGATTGAAGATTGAATTTTGATTCCAATCTACGTCATGAAATAGCAAGAAATTCCAACTGGAAGAGCTGAATTTCAGCCAAAAAACTTTTCGCATCTTTCCAGCCCTGTATTGTCATGAGCTTTTCAAATTTCTTTCCTTATTCAAATTTAAGTTTTAAAGGAAGCTATCGAGAAGGAATATCAGACTTCGGAGTTCCTTAAAGCTGCAAATTACCGCTCTCACTAGACCTGTGCGACCGTGCATGGCCTTATGCCCTCACGTACCTACGTTTGAGTGAAACGTGTTGGGATGGTCACGGTGATATTATTTTATTTATCGTTTTATTATTTTCCAGTCACGATCAAATATTATTGTTAGAAATCCTAACTGGCAACTACAATTAAAGTGACATTTAACTTGTGATAGTATGAACTCTTTTGATGCTTGTGTGTGTTAATTTTGTAGGTACAATGAAATAAATAAATAAATAAAGAAAAAAAAAATTGTATTTTTAATCACACTACCGAGCGGGAATAAGACTAAAGCAGCTGGTCTTCCAGCGTCTGGTCTTCTGGGTGAAAAAATATTTGATCAGTAGGGCCACAAAGATTTCATATTCTCACCACACTACACGAGAAGCTGTCTACATTCATGATAGTATTACAATGACTCCTTAGCCCTCGGGTTAATGCCATAGCTATGCCATTAGTCAAAAGATAAATGACATTAACATTTTAACCTCATCATAACCTATAACTGTCCCTCTAGGCTCCAGGTCTCCTCTCACAATCAGAAGGTTAATGACCTTAGTTTGAAACACTTGCCAAGCCAGGATTGGCAGACTTCGCACACCTTTTAGAACATGGAGAATTATCAGGTGAGCAAGTTTCCTCACGATCTTTTCTTTTAATACGCACGACTTTCGTATCACGAACTTTTAATACGTACTTAAGTAGAAAATTAGGGGCGTATGCAAGGTTCGATTTGTGAAACCAACATTGCAGTCTCTAAGCTATCACTGCTATACATTATAACCTATAACTCATTATTTCCTGTGCTGTTGGACCAGACAATAACGGTGGTAGTAAACTCAGGCATTCATTACCAAGTGTACTAGTCTTACAATTCGGACGAACGTGTGCGTGCGAATTGAATATTAATGAAACAATTATTTATAAACGTGATCGGAATTCAGTGCCATATATGTCTAAGTAGGTAATCCGATACATTTTAATTGTGTCTGTAGATTTATAGAGGACAATGGTTTGAAATTTTAAAAGACGTCATTTGCTCGTTAAATTTTAATAGATTGGCTAAATGATATGATTTAATAAGTTTAAGTTTAGGTTTCTATGAGATGAATTTTTGACAACTGTTAAATCCATCAATGACAATGGAAGATAATTGAAAACCATGCACTTCAGTTGTTGGTTTTAAACACGTTCGTCCTGAATATCCTGAAAGTATCTGGTGAAAAAGAATCTCGACAGCCAATCTATTTCTCGGGTTACATGATTTTAAATCTTATCCTAGCTTAAGCTTTTCCAATCCCTGATACACTAAGTAGTAGTTTCCTGTTCCAGACTTTATTCTATGTTCGAATGACACAGACTTCTAACTTTCTGAAACTACATGTCTGTTCCCTATCACAAATAGGATGTAAGGATGCCTGAATGTAGGGGAATCCTCTATGATATATTCGAAGATTTCTCCTCTAACCATCAAATTTGTTTGGCGGAGTAACTATAACTTTATGCTCATGGTGAATGAGAAGTCATGAGTCTAACAATCGGACAATTATAACCTTATGACGTCACGTATTAAATAAACAAAACCTGTATTTTCGCATAAGGTTATCTATACTAAATGGTTCGTTAACCCTTATCATAACTCGTTTTAAGAAGACGTGAAGTATTGTCGTTATGATGTTAAAATACTTTTAACTTTTGTTTAGATGCATAATTCCAAAAGAACATTCATACATTCATTATTTATGACTCCATTTTAATTCGTGATTGTATTTGGTATAGAATAATACTTAGACCCGTAATAGACATACATAATGTGTAACCAGTTAATGGAAGCGTTTTTGGCTACCTTGGTAAATGAAGTCATATATATAACATATTTTACTAATTTCTTTCTATAGCTGGTATGATTGTTGGACTCAGAATAAATTCCGCTATGATTGCATTGTCACTGCAATTTCGAAATAAATGGAATAAAATTAAAATAAATTTCTTTAATTAATAGATAAAATTATGATGTATCCCTACTTAGACACAAAGTCTTCATTGGTTTATAAAATCGGGAATCAATTATGATTTATTTTAAAATATTGTTAGTGTTTCGTCTTTCTTAAAATGTAAAATGTATCACGTAAATAGCAAATATCTGTAACAGATCTAAGGAAATTACGCACTACATCCTGTGTCAGATGGGAGTGTGTTGACCCACTTTCGTATAAACTACTGCATACATACAAATTCTCTTCTAAAATTTTGATCCGGTCATTCAAGTCGGTACTGTGACTTGAATTTAGCAGAGTACATACAAGTACTTTCTCAACCGTGCGAGGAATATGAATACGCTAATCCAGTGCTGGCTGTTTTGGCCCAAAATAACCCGTAAAGGCAACGAAATAAGCGTCAATTTCCTGCACATCTAGAAGGTAATGTTGATCAGCTCAATGTCCTTCGTCACGCACTGTTTTCTTACGTTTTGTGAAGGTATTTCTCGATTCTGAATCAATAAAGTATTACTTTCAATTCAGAATGTGTAAATCATGGAGGTACTTATAAGTGTTCTTTGGTTCGGCATTTTTTAAATAGCCTACATCAATTTGGGCATTATTTGAAATGAATAATTCATTATAAAAATTTAAGAAACTATAGCTGGCGACATGTGTTCTTTCAGTATAATATAAAACCTAGACAATTAAAATTTTGTTTAATTTGATTGACACCAGATGGCTCTGTTTAACTTTTCATTTATTAATATTTAAATACTAGAGCGAACACCATCTATAGCTCAACTTTGTCCCATCTGTAATGACGACCGATTCCGAGCGAAGCTCGATTTACCACGCCAGCGGTAATTAATTATCTTCAACTTCATTGAGAAATGAATCTATGTAACAATATCAAATCATTGCAATGGCGTTCAAATGTCATTTTGGAGGTATAATTCCATTTTAAACATGATACCTAACACGTAATCTATATTTCCTTGTCTCATGTTGAACAGAGTACCAATAAGGGCATCGTCCCATAACATAACACTGAGATATTAAACCTAAATGTCAGGCGTGCGGTCGTTCCCAGATATAGCAGTGAAAGTTAATATAACTGGTCTGTGATCACGAAGGTTGTTGGTACCGGGAATATCTATTGCGAACTAGTTCTGATATGTTGCCATATGGCAAAAGAAAACAGCACAAAAACTTTGCCTTTTTGAATTTTCATTTAATTAAGCAAACCTGCAACCGGTACAGATTTATTAATGGATAGACTTCCTTTATTAGAGACGAAAGAAAAGTGTTGATTGAGACATTCTTAAAAAATAATATTATAGGTTAGATCGGAACAGAGATATTATTACTACAACGTTCCTTATTTGAAAAAAGGTTAAAATAAGGTGTTTTTATATTGAATCTCGATCCTTGTTGCTCATAATCAATGAAAAAGAACATAACTGTAAAACTAACATGGAAGATGAACATGGAGATAGTCTGTGAGGTAAGTGAGTTGTATACAATTTGAAAGTCGTAAAAGTTGTCTTGACAACATCAATTCCGCAAACGGATAGAAAATGTAAATAAAAATGCAGAAGAAACAGTAAAAAATAATAAAAAAGACATAGAAAAAAAATATGATGTACCATTATTAAGATGTGTGTCTCCTGTGTATTATCTGAGAGATGCCTAAACTTATCACTGAATAATTACGCGATGATGATGATGAAAAATCGTAATCACCACCTGTGTAGATTCCGCAACGAAATGCATGTCTAACACAAAAATAACCGTAACTAAAAATATGTATTTTTATAATTTAAAATCACATTACCAATAAATGGCCAACATCCATTGTGTCAACAAGCATTCAGTGTAATTGGTTCCAGAGTCCAGCGCTAACAGCTCTTAATGATCACGAAATGAGTCATTAATGCTGACTACATCACCTCCTGTAAGAAGAGCAATTACCACATCATTAAAGCGCTGCATTTCATGAAATTACAGCCGCTTGCACATTATTACATAGTATTGTAAACGGAACTATTAATCTACATTTGATGAATATGCAACTAGCTTATATCTATGCTAAAATCGCTAAATATACATATGGTCTTTTCAGTGTTATTTCTAATGTGATGAATGTTCACTATCAGATACGAGACGACGTCCCCGTAGCCTAGTTGGTAGTGACCCTGTCTGCGCAGTCCTGGGTTCGATTCTCAGCCGGGGCAGATATTTGTGTGACAGATAAATATTTGTTCTCGGGTCATGTGTTAGGGACGTGATATTCTTGTTGTCCATGTCACCCGCGACAGAGGGAATCCTACTGGGGGTGTATTAGTGTCTTAACGTTTTTAATTCCTTTTTACTTTCCTTTCATATACATAACAATCATCCTTATATATAATTAAAGGTGGATCTGATGTTACTACCTCGTCAGTTGTCCAACTGTGACTGCTTTCAGCGATGGACACACCATTTATACCCTAAGACTCAATTCAAACTATGTTACAGTACATTCTATTCAAATGAACTACATTAAAAGTCAAATTTATTACAAACAAAAGACAAAGCAGTTTTTAAATGGACCAATCCATTACGTTATGCCAAGCTAATATCATCACCGCGAAATTAGGGTTAATAGAGCGTGAAAATGTTTGAGAAGAAAGAAAAGCAAAGAATCACTGATGTAACCGACGGCGTTTAAATAATCAACGATCCATTGAGAATGCTCAGAGTTTTCGTACATAGCAGTATTTATTCATTAAGTAACTTCATGACTTAATTTCTATAGATTGTGGAATTAGATGTCGGAATTGTTACTTTAAATGTTTTGCAATTTGCTAAATGGAGTAATGTTTCGAATGAGTTTTTCTTTCCGTAAGGTCTCATTGTTGGATAAGCGTTTTCGCTCTCAATGTAAAAGGAAATGTGCGAATTGAAAAAGGCTTCTTGTAAAACTCAAATATTTCAAGTCTTCAGGATTAACGATCGCTACCGAACTGCTACAACCGGGATTAAGGTTATCAGGCCCGAACATAAGTTTTCTCGGCAAAATCCCTTACTAAGCAATAAATTTCCTGACATTTCGTGTGAGTTTTACATACATTCACTGACCTCTGTAATAACGTTCTAGTATCATAGACATCAGCGCCTAAATTTTAAGTTAGCCTAGTATACGCACTTGCTTCTCTTCGCTAAATTAATGTCTTATATCATACATGAAACGTTTAGAAGATATTTATTAATTGACGAATGTTTAGACAATCGATTAAAAAAAAAGTTTATGATAACATAAACTTATAACACATCAAGGAAGAACTCATTCAAATCAGTGAAGCCTTTTCTGGGATTAACTAGAACAGACAATGTTCCGCTACCGATTTATTTTATATAAGAAATCCATGGAGAGGCCACAAATACCTAACTGAGAAACAGTTTCAATTATTTCGGTTGCAGATACTATTAGTAAACACAACCATCATGTTTTCTGAGTTGAAATGATTAATTAAAATAAATTAATGGTTTATAATATAGTAAATATAATCTTTTATAATGCAAAAGGTTTAGTAACTGTTATTTTCACCATTTATGCGTTCCCTCGTATAGAGCCAAACATTTTAACTTCATAGGTTTTTTATTCAACTTGCAAAATTTGACCCAAACATTTCAAGTTAAAAAGCTTTTAATAATATGATACCAATAACAATTAACAACCATCTGTTGATAGGTTTGGTTAAATCAATTAATGTTTAAATAACT